>CM017439.1:35944705-36244613 GCA_007726485.1 Eragrostis curvula
TGGGAAAGGTTTGGAACCACACCCTACTATAGTGTTCACCCGGTACCCACCTGGAGGGCAGGAGTTGCGGCGGAAGCCAGGAAAAGACTCGACATGGCAGGTGTCGGGATCCGGCGTATGGTGATTCTCCCGGCCTTTCTACATGATAATGATGATATGGTGAAGCCCCTGGTCGCAGTATTTCCGTGGTGGTGCCGCGGTGACACCAAGTAGGTACGGGACCATTAGTGTGTCTGTCCGATCCATGACGATGGGGAGGGCTGACATGCCTTGTGGGGAATTGTGTACAACCTCTGCAGAGTCTCAAATCTATCATGATAGCCGTGCTCCACGGTATTGGGCAACGCGAAAGCTTGTGCCACACAATGATTAGTATAACAGTGTGAGTAAATTCCTTGGTGTGTTTTGGGAATACTCCGGTGTGGAACCGTGTGCTGGTTTCCTGCCAGCATTAAAATGTGGGAACTGGCGGGATGGACTTTGTCTCCCCCAGGGCCAAACAACCCCATTAATTCCCAATGATAACCTTGACTAGCGGTTTGCGAACTGTTTTGTTTTACAAACAACCCCTGCATAAAACTGGCCTTCCGCCCAGTTACTAAACCCCCGGCCTATCCTTTGATAATACCCTGGCATGCTTATACCCCCTTGCTGCTAGGACTTGCTGAGTACCCTATGTACTCACCCTTGCTTTAATCATTCAGATGAGGAACCTGAGTACCAGGAGGATGGTGATGAAGAGTAGAGTTCCGTCTACACTCAAGATGCCTGTGCTAGTACCGCTTCCGACTTCCGCTGTAGTAGGGTTTAAGTGGTTCTGCTGTCGCAGCCCACATGCTTGATGATTGTTGTAATAAAGTGGCCTCGGCCGTTTGTTGTAAGACCTTTTATGTATGAAGGCTTGTATGAGACTCGGTAATAATTATGTAAGTGATGACTCTGTGATATCAGTCTGTGTAAAGTGTTCGTATCAGCGTCTGATCCAGGGACTGATACGGTAAGCACTAGTGCTCCAGAAATGGGGTACGACAAATTCATCATTTAGCAGCCGAGTATAAGGAATTTTGTCAAAATTACCCAGAAGTGGAATCAAAACAGTTTTCCAATATATTCGATCCCCGCAAGAATTTTTAATAGCGTGGATTAGACAGTTGGCACAGATCAAACATCCCCTTACTGTGGTTGTATACATTGCATTGTCTGTTCATAGATGAGACGATCTGAGACACATTAGTTTGACTGAGAATTTTCCATTCACATGTCACGCTAGCTAACTTTGAAACCATGTTTTTCCAATTCTAATAATTTTTTTCCTATAATGGGTCATCTGAAGGTTATGTTTAGTGGTATGAATCAGAAAACCTCTTTAACTGTCACCTGTTTCCATCTTGCTACATTATATAATGCGGGGAATTGATCACTTAGTGGTGTATTATCCAGCCAAGTCTCATTCCAAAACCTGGTTTGGCTCCGATCCTTAACATAAAGGGATCCCCATTTGAGAAATTCATCCTTGACCTTCATGAGGCCAGACCAGAAGTGAGAATCCTGGTTTGCCTTGCATTTGGGTCAGAGTTTTGTTACTGAAATATTTACTCTTCAGTAGTATTTGCCAAATTCCATCCTCGTTGAGTAGCCGAAAAAGCCATTTGCTCAACAGACATATGATTTTGAATCGCAAATTTGTTATGCCGAGCCTGCCTTGGTCTTTGGGCAAGCATAGTATATATGTCCCATTTAGCCAAGTGGTACTTCTTTTTATGACTGCCCCCTTTCAAAAGAAACTTGGATCGAATATTGTCTTGTTTGTTTAGAACCTTGGATGGAATTTCGAAGAAAAGACATCATAAAGACGGCTAAGTTACTTAGTACTGCATTCAAAAGAACCATTGGCCTCCTGAAAGGATTATATCGCCTTTCCAATTGCCCAGCTTCCTCTCAAATTTCTCAATTAACCTTTTTCCATTCACTATTGTGTGTATTGGTCTTCATTTTTGCTTCCCTGAAGCAAATGATTTCCCTCTTTTCAAAGTTAATCTTGAGGCCTGATAGTTGCTTGAAGACACACAATAGTAGCTTCATATTAATAGCCTGTTGTATGTCACGATCCCTGAAAATGATGGTATCGTGTACATATCATTGTAGGATCGATAGACCCTCATTCACGAGATGAGGAACAACCCTGGCAACTTGACCATCCCCCTTGGATCTTGATATCAGAATTTCTAGCATATCAGCAGCCAAATTAAAGAGGATTGGGGAAAACGGGTCACCTTGTCTTAGGCCTTTATGGAAGTATGTGTCATACCCCAATTTCTGGAGCATGTTGTGCACCATGTATCAGTCCCTGGATCAGTAGCTGATACGCACAAGAACACAGATATGGTAATCGAAAGCATACTTCGTATAGGTAAATATTATAATACCTGAGACATCACCTTTAATGGCGGTTCGACAAGGATACTGAACTATCCAAGTCCGTCCGACCGACTAATGGTGATGCAGACAATCAGCGGAAACACGGTCCAAGCCTACAGGCAGACTTGAGTGGAGAACGAAAACCAATCGCCGTCGACTCTTACGAAAGCTTCTCTCACTAAAAACGTTAAGAGCAAACCGTGAGTACATAATGTACTCAGCAAACCCTAACACAAGGGGTAAAATATGCAAGGGTATGAACAAGGATGAGGCTGAGGTTTAACATATCGGCAGAAAGCCAATTTTATGCAAGGGTTGTTTTTGAAAAACAAAACCAGTTCGCAAACTAAGTCAGGATTGTTATCATATAGTGGGGTTGGTCGGCCCTGGGGGAGATAATGGTTCAATCCCGCCAGTTCCTCAATTTTTAATGCTGGCAGGAAACCAGCGCACGGCTCCAAACCGGCGTATTTCCAAAAACACACACGCCAAGGATAACTCACGCAGAAAAATCTAATCATTGTGTGGTCATGGCTTTCGCGTTGTCCAATACCGTGGAACACGGCTATCCGGATAGATTCTTATCCTCTGCAGAGGTTGTACACTTTCCCCACAAGGGTACCCAGTCCTCCCCAGTGCACTGGTTCGGAAACTGGATACTAATGGTCCCGTACCTGCCCAGTGTCACCTCGGTACCACCCCGGAAAATCAGCGACCAGGGGCTTCACTTCAATATAAATATCATGGCCATCAACTTTCACTTGCCAGACCCGACGCCAATCTCGTCAAGATCCTCTCCTGGCTTCCGGTTGCAACTCCCTGCCTCCTGGTGGTACCGGGCGATCACTGGTAGGGTGTGGTTCCAAACCCTACCCATAATAGGGCCTCGTGGTTGCACTGCTGCTAGGTCAGACGGCACAAGAACCGGTCCTTATACGACCGATGCAAGCATCTTCAATAGCTACCCTCCTGCGAGGAGTAGCGTCCCAGAGATAGCCTCCCCACTGAGGACTACCTCGCTTGCACCCGTCTAAAACATACCCCCACTATGGGTTGCACTTACTAGTCCCACCCATTTTCACTTTACTCACCCAACACCAAGCACACGCACGCATTTTTACACAAAAGCATGTGTGTCAAGTTATTAAGTACACGGTGAATGATTCCTAAGCAGCATATTGATCCACTCATCATTAAGAATTAATGATGGTGGTTCCTAGGTTTATCAAGGAGATTAGGATAAGCAAAATCAAGGCATGGCTATCAACAAGTACTCAGGTCGTTCTAAGCATTTTAAATCATCTTTAAATACCATGCATGCTTCATTTGAAATCAAGCTCTAAGTAGGATTATTTGCAAACATAGGATCAACATGATCAATGGGAGTTAGGGCTTGCCTGGAAATCGCTTTCCTAATTTTTAAACTCTGACTCGAGGCTTGTTTCTCCGAGTTGGTCTTCGAGCTTGAAGTCCTCAGCAGCTCTTCGAATCCTTCTGGTTCTTCCTCGATTCTCGCGTAAACTAGCGCATAAAACAGTACGCATAAACTACCGCAAAAATAAATAAAAGAGCGAAAGAAATAAAGATCGATGAAAACCAGATAAGACCCAATTAACTTCGATTAAGAATCAAAGAAACTTCAGTGAAGAATGAGAGACAAGAGCCATGTATGATGCAGCATATTTAATGCAAAGCAGGTTACATGTCATAGGTGATATACCTGGCCTTGTAAGGGCCATATTCACCTAGACAAGTTATTAGTTATCTATTTTCTCTAATATATGAACATGGGTGTGTGGTTATGCATATGGTCGTCGTTGGGTGGACACCTTAGGGTGAAGATGATGAGATGCATATGCTCTATTGATGGTCATTGCGTGCATATCTAATATGCAAGCTTCTATATTATTTCTTATAAAAAGAACATGCATGAATGCAGGCGAAGTTGTATGCAGCGGGTGTACGTGATTATGCGCGATATGAATGCATGGCTGCAGATAAAATGCCAAATTCAAATAAAAGCAGCTGGCAACTAAAATACCAGATAACTCCAATAAAATCCATTAAAAGATCAATTATAAGAGCAGAGCAATAAATCAAGAGGGGTTGAGCGAGGATACTAGGTTAGGTTTGATCGAGTGATGATTGATTTAGGTTAGGTTCGAGATTTTGTTTGCGATAAGATAAGGGTACTAGGTTGGAAGTGAAATGGTACGAATGATCGCTAGGTTTAATGCTAGCGAGCAAAAGATTGGATATGTTATACGAAGATGAATTGAGAGGTGCGGAAGATATTAGGCGGAATAGCATCACAGGATGGGTTAGGTCTACATGCGCAGATATTTGCGACATGAGTGATCATCGCAAGTTCTGCTGAGAAAAGATATACGGAGTGAGAGATATTTTAGGAGGTAAAGATTTCTAAACCTAGTGTGGGGCTCCATGGATAGTACCATGAGGTACCTCGCGATTCCACGAACCCGTGGGCGCAAAAATCACCCAAAACGGAGTTCGGGTTAAAAAGATATGGACATTTAAAGATTGGAGGGCTAATTTGTAATTATAAAAGGGTTTTTGAGGGCTTAAGTGTAATTACAGAATAAGTCTAGGGACCTATCTGTAATTATGGAAAAGTTTAGGGGTCTGGGTGTAAAAAGTCAGGGGTTAAAACATAATTACAGAAAAGTTTAAGTACTTTTCTGTAAAAATGCAGGGCTTAAACAAGATTTTTGAAAAGGTCAGGGGCCTATCTGCAAAATTGCAGGCCCTGTGAATTTTCAAGGATTTCCGGAATTATTTTTCAATTGGAAAATCCTTTTATTGCGCTGGCTGACGTCATAATTGGGAAAGGATTTATTTTTAATGAGAAAACCCGGTGGACTGGGTCCACGGGGTCCGTAGACCGGGGATGGGCGGCGGTCCACCGGTCCATGGTGGACCAGAGGGAGACGCGCGGCGGTAGTTGGCCGGAGTGCTCGCCGCCGTCGCGTAGGGTGGACGAGGAGCCGTGGAACCTCGTCGCGGGGAGAGAGGATGCGATGGCGGAGCTGGGAGGCGCACGTGTTGTCGACGGGGAGCGGTGGAGCGCCGGGAATGGCTCGCCGGAGTTGGGCATGGCGGCGCGCTCACTGGGAAACTTGCGCGCGAGCCGAAAGAGAGGGGAAGGAGGCACGGGATAGGGAGAGGGACATTCGGAGAGCCTCACCGTGGGCTCCGTCGAGCAAGAGAGCGACGGAGGGCGGCCGGCGTCGACGGGGAAGGGTGCGCGGTGGTGGCGGCTCGGTGACGAGCTCGCGCGAGCTAGGAGAGAGAGGAGGGAGGGGTGGAGAAGAGAGAGGGGAACACGGGGGTGCTTCTCGTGGTGGCGAAGAGGCCGGGGAGTGGCCGGAGGCGGCCGGCGACGAGGAGGAAGGTGGCGGCCATGGCGGAGCTTGGTGCGAGACATGAGCGAGAAGGGAGGAGGAAGAAAGAGGGGTGTAGGAGGAAGAGAGGAGGGCGGAGAGCCTCACCGCGGGTTCAATGGCGACGGAGAAGGACGGGAGGTGGCGGAAGAGCTCGTCGGAGCTCGACCGGAACCCTAGGTCAGAGAGAGAGAGGGGGAAAGAGGGAGAGTGCGCAGAGGAGGGAGGAAGGAGGGCCGCGGGCTCGATTTATGGGTGGCAGTTCCGTGGCGGCTACGGAGGCGCGCTCCGGCAAGGCAGCGGGAGCGGCGGAGGCGGGTCGGGGCGGTAGGGGCCGGCGGGCGGCGGCGCGCCACGCGGAGATGACGACCGACAGGGCGGGCCCACCTGTCGGTGACTCGGAGAGGCGGAGACAGGAGCGGGCCGACTGGGCCGAGGCGCTGGGCCGGGGAAGGAAACGGCCCACGCGCGGGAGAGAAGTGGCAGGCTGGGCCAGAGGAGGATTTCGGCCCAGGGAGGAAGGTAGAATAGGAGAAGCTTTAATCTTTTCTGGAATTTGAATTTGAAAAGATTTCAAATTCAAACAAGGACAGGGTTTGATCAAACTCTCAAAACAAATCAAATAAATCACAGAAATGCATTTGGTGAAGATTGTGCAGGTTTTAAAATTCAAACTTTCGAAAATTGAATGTGCCTTAGCTCAAACTAGATCAAATTTATTTAATTTGTTGTAAATTCGAAAAGTTCAAATTTTAGTGAACTTTTAAATGAACACAAGCACTTGAGCACATATTTTATTTTCCAAAAATTTCAAATTCAAACCATGTTCAATTATTTAGTGAATTTTTATTTTGGAAAAATTCATGGAAGGTAAGGGTTTAGAAAAGGTTCAAATTTGGAGTGATTTTGTCTCTTTTTGATCTTTATTTATTTATTTGTTTTTCTTCTTTTCCTTTTTCTTTTGGCTCTGAAAAGTAGGGTATTACAGTATGAGCCAACTTCATCATTTACTTTTGCTCACACGTGTCTCCGAAACAATGTATCTATGACAATTAGTTCCATAGTGGCACAAGATCTGCAATTGTGCCTGCCTATGATGATCAAGGTGCCAGCGGTGACATTAAACCGAAAGAGCACCGAGACAACAACCGGGAAACCAAAGAAGTACAGTGTGTTGTCTGATCCTTGCAAACTTAAACAAGTAGAGATTACTCATGTGTAGATACTAGTAACGAACAACAAGAATTAATCATAACAATTGCAAGGGGAAAGCAATAACAATAAACTCAATACAGAAACAGAGCCCTTTATTATTTTTCCCAAATGCAAGACGGCGTTAACAAGAAAACAAATCTTATGGCAACATAAAAGGATTGTAAGGAGGGTTTTGTCTTCAGTTCAATTGCCTGAGGTGATTTCAAGGACGGGAATCCCCATATCCAGATCCATTGCCACCACCACTGCCGCTCCCACCATTCTGACTATTTCCTTGGCCATTACCAGTACTGGTAGCATCCGCATATGTGCCAGTGCCTTGGTAGGTAAATCCAGAAGCAAAGCCGGAACCACTGCCACCACCATTCCCATAACCGCTAGATCCGTCATTACCTCCAGCTTGCCCGCTGCCACCGCCTGCTCCGCTACCGCCAGCACCGAGATATCCACCATAAGCAGGTGCAGTCCTCATAAAAGAGGCTGGGCTGAAAGAGCCTGAGCTGCTACCGCTGCCTTGGATATAACCATACCCACCATTCGGCCCGCCACCGCTACCTCTGCCTCCTCCTCCAGCAACTGCATGGGCAACTGGTCCACTGTCACCATTCTCGGCTGACCCGGTACCACTACCGGAGCCCCCACCAGAACCATTCACAAATCCACCACCCTCTCCCCCTCCTCTGCCGCTTGCCTCGGCAGAGGCCGCTGATGGCTCCGCATTGACAATGAAGCAAGTGCTCAACAACAAGACAGTGAAGGCAGCAACTGCTAGTCTAGTCCTATCCATAGTAAACTCGGTGCAGTGAAATGAGGCTGGTGGTGCTATGGAAGCGGCTAGTATTAGTAATTATATACAGCTAAGAGGACTTTTACAGTCCCCCATACTAGCTAATATTATTTGAAAATACTACTAGTATTCTTATGGGTAGTTTTGGAAAGATATAGTATGCTGATTTTATTTCTTTGATTTGGAGATTTGGATCCTCGATCTAGGATCTTTGGGGCACATCGTCCTTCATTCACTTAAGAGTCTAGCCTAGTTCTATTCAATCAGGCTTTTAGGTTGAGCGTATCAAGCCTTTTCTCTAGATATGTTCAAGAACGGAGAACAGAATCAGCATCACGAGTGCTTCTCTAATTCAACGATCAGCGAACTCATTTCATGCGGCTAATTAACGGCATGGAAGGCAAACGGGGACGGGACGGGTTGCTTGCCGAGGACATGTCGCCGAGGATTTGGTAGTATACGGACGCGAACCTGCTGTTGGTGCCTCGCCCATGGCGGCGACAAGCTTGTCAGGCTGCGAATCTATGGACAATACGGCGGTAGCCGAACTACTGATTATTAGTTTGCCAAATTGATGAACCCTAACCCTACAGCCGTCAATATTAGATTAAAAACTAGTACTACTGATTAATATTATAACCTCATGATAAGACAATAATTATTAGTTTGCCATAAATACTAGCTAGTACTGGAGGGAGAGAGTCGATCGTTTTGAACCGTTGGATCATAATACTAGCTAGTATTTTCAAATAATACTAGTTAGTATGAAGGACTGTAAAAGTCCTCACAGCTAATGGTCGTTGACACTATGCATTGTATATTCATTTTGTTTACGAACAGCACGTCGGTGATGTGATGAAGTGGTAATTTCGATGCGAGATCTAGCCATCTGGGTCCAATCCTAACTTCTTTTGTTTGACATTGACCTCATGATGCGAGATCTAGCCATCTGGGTCCAACACTACCTTCTTTTATTTGACGTTGACCTCGATGAAGAATCCCAATTAGTTTTAAGTTTCGATGGGTCTCGAGATCCATGCATGATTAATTACATTTCTGTATCATTACTGGGACGTTACTACTCTCCCGATTTGAGGAAGCGAAGCGACTCTCGTGAGGCGGAGGGCGTGTCTAATTCGCGCGCGCGCGCGAGCGGGCGTCCTCGCGCATCCGTTCCGACAGCAAACGGACAAGCCGCTAAGGCCCAGTCCGCTCGCGGTTCCATCGCGCTGTGCATGCATGCATGCATGAGGACCGGGCCTCACGACTAACTGGTCGCTTCTCAGCAAGCGGTGTATGCATGCATGCATGGAGGCCCCACAGAATATGAATGTGCAGTCATTTGTTCACATGTCCTTTCTTTCTTTAAAAGTTATGAACAAATTTATATGGCGAAGTTATAAACAAACTTTTGTCACAACTTATGATCAAACTTTTACTCAATCTTTTTTCTCATACTTATGTTCAAACTTTTTCTTAACGAACAAACTTTTGTCGAAACTTATGAACAGATTTCTACTGAACCTTTTTCTCAAACTTCTGTTCAAACTTTTTCTTAACCTTATAAACAAACTATTGATCAAACTATTTCTTAAGCATATACCAAAAGTTTGATGAAAAGCTTGCACAAACATTGAGGAACACGGGAGAGTTTGCTTAAAAAATAAAAGCAGGGGAGAGCTTTACGTGCAGTAGGCTGCGAACGGCAACAGCCCCACGTGCATGGGCCGACTACAGCGTGCGACCCGCAATGGAGCTCCAGCGCTGGACCCGCGCGAGCGCGGATGCGCGAGGACGGTAACGCGCAGGCGCGCGTGGCATAGGAGTTTCGTGAGGCGGATGGGAATCAAAACCTCTGACGTTGGAGAGCTAACGTCAGCGGCGCACACAATATTTTACGAAGAGAACAACATTATTTGCAACACGTACTACTGATCACCATAATGCTTTTAAACACTGTAGCTACTAGCGATTGATCTGGTCCATTCATCTTTGATCGAATATCACAAAACAGTTCAATGTCACCTTACTTTCTAATCCTCCGAGAGGGCCACAGCATCACCTTCGCCTCAGTGTCCATCCGGTTAGTGAAAGAAGAAGCATAATAGCACGGGCATTGCAAATTAGTGATTTAAAAAACCCTCTAAACCTATGAGGGAAAAAAGTACATGCTAAATCAGATACTAATTAAGACAGTTGATAGCTCTGTAAATTTGCGATGATCAATCTAAAATCTAATTCTAAAGTATGATGCCATGCTAAATGAGGGACCAAGATAGCTGGTATATGGAGTCGCACATTCCGAGAGTGATATGATCCAACATTTCTGGACATATAGAATAATATAACAGAGGTCCGCAAGTACAACAAACTAACATGAGTCAACGTCGGCTCATAGATGTCAAAATACAAAGCATAATCTCCTCAGAGTTAGTGCTGCATATAAGATCCACACAGTAGTATATTGGGGCTCAAGGAGATGAAAGTAGATTAACGCAAACCTCCTATAGCCTAATGCCCATAGAGTCCAACATAGGAACCCATACAACAGAAGGCCAAGCTAAGCATGCCAAATATGGCGTACCCAGCAACAATCTGGTTCCCCCAAGGCTCCAGGTGGAGGAACCTTGCCATTCCGGTAAAGAAGATGCAGTACACATTGCGGCCGATGTAGAGAAATGTCAGGGTCTGGAAGCTCACTGCTCCAAGGATCAAAATGCGACAGAACCGGACACTCTCAGCTGGTAGACCTTTGATGCTCTTTTTATTGCCCATGGTCACCAAGGTTCCACCACTGACGGAGTAAACCTGAATAAACACCATCATGATAATAATAAACCACACGAGCCACTGCATGTCACGCTCGGCGAGGGTCGCAGCAGAAATGTCCATGTGCTCATCAACCGCAGACTCTGCGATGTGGCTGGCCACAACAGCACACATGGTAGCGAGGGCGACGTCAAACGGTGCAAGCCAGAGAAGGCACCTGGCAAGGAGAAAGAAGCTCCCTGGATTGCAAATACGTAGCAATAATTAGTGACAAAGCCATCGCAATTGCAAATGGAAATCTACTTTGGGGAATAAAACAGTCATGGCAACATTCGCAATTGCAATTTTCCAAATTTAAATGCCGTGTTTTCGTTTTACTCATGGTAATGGTATGAAGTTTGTTTTTGACGAAATCATAGTATATTTAGTTTTTTATATATATTCTGATAATCGTAAAATCCACAGAAAGAACTACTCGCACCGGTTTTTAATTGGTACAAAGTTGGGTATCTGCCACTATACGGTGGAAGCAGAGAGATCCCCAGTTAACCCATTTATTATGCAGCAATAGATATGAAACTTGAATAACTTGGTGGCAGAAACTAGGAAGAACTGGCGATAAAAACTGAGCCAAAATTCATCATGGCCTGATACGACTTGGTGTGAAGGGTTTCTGTTACTAAATGTGAAGATAATACGTGGCCAAGATCAGGGACTTCAGTTATACTCAAATTTCAGGAAATCCGTTCATTCCCCACAACGACAAAATTACTGAATTCCCAGCCAATAAATTTATACATCTGAACCTATAACATCATAAAAAGTACTTCAAAATCCCGAAGTTCTTGTTCATACGAGCGAAAGATTGGTAGCTTAAAATCCTAACTATGTGTATCGGTAGACTTGTTTGAACACATAGTAACACCCTTCACATTTAGTAACACATAGTTTGAACACATAGTTACCCAAGCAAGTTCTTTTACCAATCCTAACAAGAACTTCGGCATGTTTTGCCTTGGGTTGATAAAGTTGAAACACGCTCTCTTACGTTTGAACATGAACCCAAGGCAGTAGTATGGTTGCATCAAGAAACATATGTACACAGAAACTGGATCAAACTGCAGGGCGAAGAGTCTGGCATAATTTCTAAAGGGAAAAATGGGAAGGAATTCCACCATGCATGTTCATATATCGTGTGCTAGTTGTTGGAACAGAGAAAAGAGAGGAGGGAGGATGGGGACGGGGTATGGCTATGACGGCTGTACGTACCATCTAGGTGGACGGAGGAGGCGCGGCGAGCCGGCGTGGGACGATCCATGGAACCTTGCCACCTCTCGTTTTATTTCTTCTTCTTTTCCTGGTGATGGCTCCTGGGCTTCTCTCCTCTTCAACTCCAAGATGACAAGAGACGAAACCGCCTCCTTTTCACTTTTCAGCTGCTTGGTTGGCGTGCTCAGCCAGCCTTGAGTTCTCTGTTTATGAATAGCACACAGTTCTCTGTTTATGAATAGCACACAGCTGCCTGCCACTGCTGCACCACGCGGTTGGTGGTTGGAAGAGATAAAGGCGCTGTCTTCTTCCTTAGACCGCCATTGCCGGAATTGGAGCGCGGCAGAGGCTGCTCGCACCTGTTTTGGGAGACTCCGATAGAGGTTAATTTGAAGTTTATTCGTATCAGCTCGTGCCAATCAGGCATTGGCTAAGTCTGAACCTTCTTCCTTTCGACCCCACAGAACAAACAAACCCCAACAACTAAAGGCTGGTCATGGCTGATTTGTGGTAATCGAAGTCACGCAAAAAGAAACAGGGAAAGAGAAAAAACAGCCTTAGGGCATTTACTAGGCTAACCAGCTAATCTCACTGACTAATGAACTGAAAACCTGGACGCCAAGGCAGCTGCCACACCACACAGTAGGTTGCGGAAAAGAAAAGTGATTTGCTTATTCATCTGATCGTCTCGCCATTGCCGGAATCGGAGCGTGGCAGAGTTTGCAGGTGCTTTGTTTGGTGATAACAAGTAGATTCTGATCTGTATGTGCTGTGTGCATGCGGCGGGTGGTCACTCACTGCAGATGATGCTGCGCGGGATGCGTCAGGCGTTGGCTGGGAAACGGTCCTCTCGACTTCAACAGTTAGCGTATGATTTACGAGCTGAAGTGGGAAACCTTGGCCGGAACCAAAAGGCAGGCCTCTGTTTGAATGCTACTTTTCTTTCTCCACAAGAACTTTAACATTTTACTAGGTTTACCAATTTGAACCAGTTATGGGTTTGAACACTACTAGTTTAAGTAGGAACCTGCAGGACTGTTTTTCACGAGTAGATACGCAAACTAATCTCTTTACGGATAGATTTGCAAAGTTGAAATTCCTGACATAATGAAAATAATACCAAATAGTCTTGAGCAATAAGTAAAAATGACAGACAAAACCGTATAACGAAAAAGCTCCTGCAGAGGAGCGTGTACCAGTCACAGTCAGGCCTTGGCTGTTAAATCTGAATTGCACTCAGACCGACAGGCGCCAGATAGCACATCACCGAGCCGCAGAACCACCATAAACAAGAAGAAAGAAATTAGAACTCTATACTACTTCTTGTCCAGCAACTGGCCAAGCTAAATCTGTTATCCTTACCAAGGATAATCTGCTAAAAGAAACTGGAATGGAAACCATAAATGTTGTTTTTGTAGTAATTTGGAAACTATACAACATCTTTTCTTTGATTGCAGTTTTGCTAGATTAATTTGGAGGTTGATTGAGCTTTCTTTTGGTATTAGACCCCCTAATAGCGTGGTTGATATGTATGGCGATTGGATTAGTGGGTTTAGTCCTAGGAAAAGGAATCTAATGTTAGTGGGAATTGGCGCCATATGTTGGTCTATATGGCTAAGCCGCAATGATGTGGTTTTTGATAAAAAGGTTATTTTAACTCCTATGCAGGTAATCTACAGGGGCACATATTGGATCAGGACTTGGTCATTGTTTCAAAAGGAGGAAGGAAGAGATGCAGTGATCAAAGCATCCCGACTTTTGGAGACGGTGACAATGGACATCTTCGCAAAAAATGGGTGGAAATTTAGTAATCGGTTATGATGATGAACTATTTACTATTTGCACACCGTTTGTATGGTGATGTCCAATTTAGCCTATGTGGTAGACGGAGTCTACACATAGTTGAGTTTTGTAATAATGAACGGCTAAATACATCGAATGATGTAAAGGCCGGGATGCTTTTCATTTGCTTAATGAAATAAAATTTCCCTTTATCTAAAAAAAAGCTAAATCTGGATTGCTACTCACGTCTGAAACTCTGATAGTCTGATGATGTGTCAATGAAAGAGCACTGACGCTCATCACGTCTGAATATTTAAGGTACACTGACGCTCATCCACAATGCAAGAGCATGGTAGACCACCAATCCACAAAAACTTATCCAGGGTCACTAACTAAAGAGAGTTGGACCAGTGTTTCAGCAATTTTCACAAATATTCTTTCTCTTTTTATTTTTGACTCTCGACAAGATGAGGAACACAAATATTGCACAAATATCGACTGTGGCTAAATTGGATAAACGAGGAATGTATTTTTATATGTCTAGAATACAGAAATTACATAAAACATATTTTCAACAATCAAAAATGTTTTTTTGTTCTTTGAAATTTTGTTTTTGTAAAATTTTGTATTTTAGAAATATTAAAATGTGTTTTTCTATGTGGATGGTGATTTGGAACTAGATGAGACTTCTTGGCAAGTTTTGGGACTTAGATGAGAACCCAGGACAAGTTCAACGACCCAAAAACAAACATTTGAGAGTACGGGGACCTAGATGAGAACCCAAGACAAGTTTAAGGACTCGTGCATTTCACTCGACCCTAAACAAGACAATGAACAAAAGTTATGCAAATATTTTTCACTCTGGCTGACTTAGACTGAATTTACAGTTATCTCAGACATGGAAACAAACTGGACCGAGTTGAATAATAAGCATAACAGAGATGTTATATAACACACGTGGCATTAGCAAACACAACACAAAATTACCTAACAAATAACAGATGTCCACTATTAGCTCACATTAAAAGGAGTAAACTGCTCGTGGATGTCACACTACAAAGCTTTTTTTTTCCCGAAAGATCACACTACAAAGCTTGATCTCATCATTCTGTTACTGATAGATATATAAGGTACACAAGGTAATAAGGCATATCATAAAAGTGACATGAGTTCATGGAGATCAAAGCATATTAACATGACCCTACGGGCCTAATGCCCATACAAGGCAGTGGAGGAGCAATTCAAACAAAAGAGAATGGTGAACACTACAGCTAGGACATCACCAGCGATAGCGATGATCAGATCCAGATGCTTCAATTCACCCCAGCAATGAAGCGCCAACCAAAATAATATGATGAAGCTGCAGAGAAACATGATGGTCTGGACGATGACAACTGCCAAGATGGCACCGCGGCACCACTGCCTACATGCAGCCAGTAGCTCATCGATCCCCCTCTTTTTGCTGATGATGATCAAGGTGCCAGTAGTGATGCTAAACTGAAAGAGCACCGAGACGAGAGCGGGGAAACAAAAGAAGTACAGTATCTTGTCTGCTCCAAGCCCAGCAGTGCAAACATCGGTGAGCTCATCCATCATAGAACGTGGAACATTGCTGAGTGCGAAAATGCCCCCAATTACCGAGAGATCAAGCTGGACCATCGAGCGAAGCCGCTTTGCCAGGGAGTAGAAGCTCCCTGGACAGCAAACTGTTCATTTAGGGACAAAATCAGTAGAGTAGAAAGTGAAAGTCGTCTGGCGCACATAAAAGAACAGAGATAGAAAACAAAAATTGAGTAAGCTGCTTTGTTCAATATATTCGCTGGTTCCAGTATAGGCATGAAGCTGCAAATGTGACCCCTGACTTGTTATGAGGCTTATCCTAAGCATGGATATGAAAATTTTTAGTAAACGTACTTGATATATATGAAATTTACAGACAGGCTTTTCCCATTATATGTGGCGATAGTGCTTTGTACAACAGGGATATCCATTTAGGTGAAGTACAGCAAACTTCTTTCGTTCAACCATCAACAGAAAGAATATTGAATATTGGTCAGATAAATTCTATACAAATTCAAATTTAGCACCTCAAAAATACTTGTAAATCCAAAAGTTAACATAAGAGTGCAATTGATCCAGTGGCAACACACATGAAGCTTTGCATCTAATTCAATTCCAGAACTTGATGGAACAAGGACACTCAAAAGATTTACTAGTTCCACTAAGAATAATTCAAGAGAGTTTTCATCTAGAGGACAATCAACAAATGGAGGACACTGCGAATTCACTGGCACTATGACTAGTAGTTGTATGCAGTTGTCTCAAACACTCAAATTTGTGTCCCTTCTCTGTCGGAATATAGAGGTTGTTTAGCACAACAATATGTATGTACCCAGCTTATGAACTAAAAGGAAAAGGAGGGGACTTGAAAACATCTCAGCGGGTCCATCCCTTTTTGGATCAAGTTGCTGTGCATGATATTTAATTCTTCAAAGGAAGAAAAAAAAATGCTTGGTTAACCCTTTTTGGATCAAATTGCAGTGCAGATGTGTTGATTCTTCAAGAAATTAAAAATATTTACGGTCTCAAAACAACATCAACTATGGTGCAAAGAGGGAACATGGGCACAGCTCAAAGAATGGGGAACTCAAAAAATCGTCTAGTTAGGAAGATGTTTTTTCCCCATCAAATTAGTAACTCGAGAATATGGAGGACACGGTCTAGTTCATTGGCCCCTGGTGTTTGAGATGACAGTTGCATTCGTCTCAGAACTCATATTTGCACCGCTTCAATACTATTGCAGTCTAGAGCTAGTCCAACACAATAATGTTTTTAAAAAAAATTGAGACCAAGTCCAAAACAATAATATGCGGACACCCAGTTTGCGATCCTTTGAGGTTAAAATTCAACCGAAGGAACAGGGGTGACTGGAAAACGACTCAGTGGGATTCATCATTTCTTGGGTCAAGCTCCAAGATGTGTTAATTCTTAAAAAGAAAAGTAGAAGAAAACTGCTGGATGACGCCCCACAATAACATCAAGTGAGAGATGGCGCATAAAGAAAAGGAGGACGCATCCCAGAGGAAAGAAAAATGCAGGTTTGTCAGGGTGAATCTAAGGAAAAACAAGATTGCAAACTCCGCATGCTTTGATAGAGCGAACTGTGAACTACAGAAAATTAAAAAAGAACACAAAGAGATCATGAAACAGTGTTCATATATTGTCTTCTAGCTGGGAGTTGGGACAAAGAGAGCAAGAAGCCGCAGTTATGGCCAAGGAGGACGTACAGATGCTGAAGAACTCGAGGAGATCCATGGATCCTTGCCGCTTGCAGTTGCTGCTGTTACTCCTCTTCTTCAGGTTTCTCTCACCCCTCGTCTCGTTGTCTGTACTTTTCTTGGTGTGCTCGGCCAGCCTCGGCCTGGCCTGTTTATTTATTGTTGCAGCCAGCCAGCCACCACAAAGCAGTTTGGTCCGTGAAGAATGGCTCCTGCTTTTGTTTACCCCTCTTATCTCCATTGCCAGAATTAGAACGGGGCAGACGAAGATGGCTAGGATAGTGATCTGAACGCTCCTTTTGACTCGATGCCCCTCAGTTCAGTTGTGCACCATTCATAGGACTACTTTCAGGTCCAAGAGCTCCACTGTTTGAATCTATCTGCCCTAAATAAACCAAACAAACCATTAAAGGGTGATCAGGGCTGGGTGTCCGAGCTAAGTCATGCAAAACCGCTTTGAAGAGAAAAGGAGAAATATTAGAGCATGCTCTCACATCGACAAATCATCAGAACAATTAGACATTAGTGGACTGACTTGTAATAGTAGTGAATGATTTTTACACGACTGGTACTTGCACGATAGAACATCCCACATTTAGCACCTCAGTGCACTACAGGCCATCATACACAAGAATAAAGAAACTCAGACTCTGCTCTGGAATTTCTTTTGTCGTCAATGTAACAGCTGGCCAAGCAAACCCTGGAATCCTGTAAAGAAAAAGCTCATCAGGCAAATCGGTTTTCACAATGGTAGATGCAATGATGAAGTGCTATTTCCAATAGTGAAATTATTTCCCTATTGTTCTGCAACTTGTGACGAAACTCAAGATATAGTTTTTTTTTTTTTGTGGGGGGGGGGGGGGGGGGGGGGGACATCTTTAGCTATCAGAAAACCAGCATCTAATGAAGAAAAAAATATAGAATGTTTTTTTTTTCAATTGAATGGAGCCTCGTCAATAGAATTAATCACGTACGGCCTCTCAAGTTTGACAGACAGACATAAATTGTTAGAAGTGAAGGCTGGGCCACTTATCCGCATACTTAAGCTGAAATCTCTTAAGTGCATGAGGGAATATCCAGTTCCTACTTCCTAGGCATACTGTAGGCCTTTTTGTTGTTGGAAAAGTAATCAACAACAGGTTGAAAACTATACATTGATCGGAGTCAGACATAAACCCAGCATGTATACATGATAGACCTTACAAGATAACCAATTGATTCATTTCAACTTCAAGGCAGACAATGTTCTCCTACTATCACCTATTGATTGCTAGTAGAAAGGGAAATATCTTTTTCATAGTCGCCAGTTACTACATATTTTAACATCACAAAATAATGATATCACAATTGTTGCACATCTCAAGCCTACAACTTCACTGACAATTTCGCTGCCTACAAGCCCAATTATGAACGATCAATACGAGCTGACAATTGTGCAAAATTAGGCCAAACTCGCAGTATATATTCATCTACCTAAAGCAGATTGGTAGCTTCCATAACACAATTAGGAATAGGAAAATTTAAGACATGTCTAACGTCACTGTCAGTGTCAGGGATAAGGAAATTGCACCAAACTACAATAATCAATCCCCAAGTGACAAAGGTCATGTTCATATTACTGATATAGCAGAAAGAAGAAACTGTGGGTGCCTAAAATTATTATTTAGGCATTTTCTTTTAGATATGCTAAATGTAGAAACAAGGGCATGCTCAAATCGATAAAATTCAGTGAGAATAACTTGAGTCCATTATACAGTTAGGAACAAGAAAATCACACAAAACATTAATAATCATGTATTGAGCTAGTGAGAAATAAAAATATGCACAAATAACATGTACCACCTCCATATTTTGTTTTATGTCATCAGGGCATCATTCTTATCAGTACAAATTTGTTCAAATATGGAGGGAGTAACTGAAAGATAAAGTGTGGCTTTCTTAAACTAATGTGTAGGAAATTTCTTTCAGTAGCGTCAAAAAAAGATTGAGAAAGTAACTTAAAGTTAGTGTTAGTTGTAGGTAAAGTAGTTGTGGTCAACACCCCCCCCCCCCCCCCCCCCCCCCCTTCCCTTTTTTTTGTGTGTGAGTAGTCAGTGTTCGTTTTAGTTCGCCGAAAAAATAAAGTTAGTGTTCCATTTAGGTGTGCGTTGGGCGCCCCACCAATCAGGTGGGGCGGTGTGTGGGGTGCATTGCACGTTCTTGAAATTTGTTTTTATGGGCAACAAATTTTGAGCTTAGTAAAAGATAAAAAAGATTGCAAATTCCTAATTAGTAAATGAGCAAGTCAAATGTCTTCCCAAAAAAAAAATCTTAAGCATTTCATCCTCTGCAATCAAAGAATCAATTCGTTGAATCAACTCATAGATGCCAACAAGGTTATAAGATTCAGTAGAACATAATGAAAGTTCCTTTGAAATGGCCCAAATGTGAATAAGGCCCTTATCCGGCAAAGGTTCTGCTTGTCGCATAATAAGCAACTTATTTAAAAAGCTAGTGAAATGCTGCTTATTATTTCATTTCAATAATCTGCTTAACTAGTGAAAAGTTATAAGCTGCTGCAGAATCGTAGTGTTTTGGCACAATTTCTGCTTATTCATGTGGAGCAGTGAGAAATAAGCTTGTCAAATAGGGCCTAATGGGGGCAGTATATATGAGGTTATAGGAGTAATTATTCCTAGAAGGCAAAAAAAACTAAGAGTGCCAACTATTGTTAACAAAACTGAACTCTTCCCCTATTTAAGAAAAACGTGTTGAATGAAATAAGATACAAGCCTTAAACTTCCAAAAGAAATGCCACAGCTACACATTATACAGAACTTACACGTCATAAGGTTCAACTTTACTATTCAGCAGTCTATAGCTAATTTGTGAACTGTTATGCAGCTCTTATTGTACAAAAACATATTCCATGCATATTGTTGTACTTCAATCAATTGTTCAATGCCAGTATAAAAATGTCACAATGTAGACCCCTACTGCATTCGTAAAAGTCGAGAAGATCTCTTTTCTGCTGTGAAGAAACTTGCGTAGGGATGAAATGCTAAACCTAGTGCATTTTTAGAAAATTCTGTAAACTGCAATGAATCAAGTTGGATCACGTAGAAAGAAGCACCCCACCGCAGAAAAATGGCATTAACATCCTCAACAAACCCCAGTAGCGTTGTCCCAAATGTCTTCAACGACAGTTCGCGTGGAAGAAGCTTGTCCAATTCAATTGTTTGCTTAAGCACCCATCCCTCAACAGCATCAGAATTTGGGTTGAACTCCCACACCTGGACGCTCATCCCTGACAAAATAGCAATACCAAGCCCATTGTCACAAGTCCGCACAATGTGCGCGGAATCAGCTGCCGCATACCAATTGCAAACTGGCTCGCTCATCACAACTAGACTCTTTTTATCCAAATCAATCTAAAGGATGCGGCCTTTATCAATCAGCCAGCAGAGTGTGTTGCCAAACAGGACGCTGTGACCGCAAATATGATTCCAAGCCATAAGCGATGTTGGAATGATCACATTCTCCCAGACACCCGCTTCAGATCGGAAGAGGTACGCAAGCAGATTTCCATGTTGAAAGTGGTTCCACACCATGACCAGTTTGAAGGGGCTCAACTGGTAGTCATCGTTCCCGATAACAGTGGCATGGATCTCGATGGAGCTGGTCAGGACGGCCCGTGGCAGCGGCACGCGGAGCTGGTCTCCTGTGACAGGATTCCAAACGATGGCCTGTTTCGACATCCAGCTGATGATGAGGGCGAGGCCGACGGCCGTGGCGGCAGCCGCTGAAGCGGCAGTTGTCTCCCAGTCGCCGGGGCAGCGGGGAGAACCGTTCAGTGGGGATGCGGTCAGGCGGATCCAGCGTGGGGAAGAAGGAGGGGAACAACGGGGTGGCCGCGAAGAATCCGAGCAGGGGAGGCTTCCGGTGGTGGGCGCGGAAACGGGGGAGGAAGGCGGCGTCCGTGACCAGGCGGCGCCAGCGGTGGCAGACGAGGGAGGCGCGGAGGAGCGAAGACGGCAACGGCGGGAGGCGGAGGAGGATCTCCCACAGGAGGTCGTCCGGCAGTTCCGCCTGCGCCGGCGAGGAGATACGGCGGCGGCGGCGGCGGGTCATGGCTAAGTCCCTCGCGCGCTCTTGGATTGGAGACGCCGTCCCCTTTGGTTACGCCCACCTGACAGTAGATATGTAGCTGTAGATATGTTTTATTTTCGGATTTTTTTTAAAAAAAAGAAATATATTGATATTCTGGCTTCTGCATAAAAAAAATACATATAGCCAAAAGAATTACAAATAACACAGAAATTCTATTTCAAAAAGCAGGCATGCTAGGAATAAAGGAGCAAGCACTCTATCCTACAACTACACAAATGGCTAACAACCTAAGATCACCTTCATCGTAGGGAAAGAGGCGTCACATTAGCACTATCATATCGTCCTTCTAGTTACGTCTCAACAGAGGCCTAAAAAGGATCGCCGTCATTATCCTCGAACACTGTATTACCCAATGTATCAGTTGACATTGTGCCATATATCAAACGCCCTCTTCTCATCTTACTCATCGCAAAGCCATTGTGACCACCCATCACTTCCAATGCAACCACCTTGAGTGATTCTAAAAAAAGATAAATGCAACCACCTTGAGTCGTTACCATTAAAGCTCAACCTTCTTCACGCAAATCCATTTAACCAATATTGATCGATACCGACACATCTCGAGGTGGTGCATCAACATTCACCGGCATATAAATAAATTATGCATGAATTGATCTAGCCCGATAGTTGTATACCATAGCCACCATGTCCGTGCCAAGAGGTCTCACTTTAATAGCCAAACACAACGGTACCAAAGCTATCGATAGCTGCAGGAGACACAAAAAAGACTGACAAGTCTCCGACAAGATCATCACTGAAACCCACTATCCAGCATCTGAACACGAAAAAGCCAACTACCCGTGTTTCATAAATGCATCGTATAATATGCTATTGCTGCTCTCTTTGCACCAAAGCTGGATTCATCAAGTTAATAGAAATAGATTATGGTATGTGACAGGAGAATGGGCACTGCTCCTACCAGTCTTCAATTTTGGGCATCGCTCGAGTAAATTTCATAAACCTACAATTATTTGTACTCTTGCATCACAAAACTATAACTTTTGAAATTTATTTCATAAAACTACAACTATTTTGACCCTTAATAACAAGAAACTACAATTTTTGTGGCACATATGTGAATGACAAGTGGGACCAGGCTATGTGGCATTTGTGTGAATGACAGGTAAGACCATACTACAAAAGTTGTAGGTTTGTGTTACAAAAGGATAAATAGTTGTAGGTTTATGAAATTTACTCATTTTTTTATGGAAGGCATTCATAGCATTTAAGCAGTATAAGTATCTTTCCACGCAGTTGATTGGCTCCTGAGTTCTTATCTGAAGAGCTCCAATCAGAGATGGCAGGATTCATGTCAACTGAAACATGTTGTACACTGTAGTAGACAATTTGATAGATAAGATTGTTCCTTCAAGCAACTGCAGCATATTAGTATATCCATGCTAACTTACTCCAGACTGCAAGCAAGCAATCGAGGTTTCTTCTGTTTTTCCTAGGCACACTTTGTCTGCTATCACAGCCATATGCTAAGTCGACTGAAGGATCTAAAGACCAGCAATCAGATGCCCAGTCTCCATGTCAACTTAAGAAGTACATTGAACGAATAAATTTGAATGGTGTTCATATGCTAAGACGTGTTCGTTTCCTTTAGGACTAAAGTTTAGGTCAAAGTTCTTGCTATTTAAAGGTATTAAATAAAGTGTAATTACAAAACTTTTTGCAGAAACCTGGGCTACTTTGTAAGACGAATCTAATGAGGGTAACTAAGCTACGATTAGACGATAGCATCACTGTAGCAAAACATAGCTTAATTAGGCTCGTTAGATTCGTCTCATAAATTAACACCCATCTGTAAAAAGGTTTTGTAATTAAACTTTATTTAATACCCTTAAATTAAAAGATTCTCTGGACTAAACTTTAAGACTAAAGGAAACGAACAGGCCCTAGATATGTCCCGAATAAGGTACCAAGTATTGGCATTTGGCAGGAGTGCGATGAACTCGAGAGACCTTTCCGTTCCAATATGGTACCAAGTGCATTTTCCATCACAAAAAGGTGTCTGAACCCAGCAGCTTTTACACAAGAATTCAAATCATGCCTCACCACAAGTTCAGACCATAAGGTTCAGACAATGGCAACAAAGGAATCCAGTTTCATGGAGTCCCATCAAATCCTTTTTGCATTGGCTGAATCTTCAACCAATTACTTGGGTTTGACAACTTCATCGTATATTGGCTATTGCTGCTCTGTCTGCCCCAAAGCTGAATTCATCAAGTTAATATGAAGAGCTTATGGTCCGTGACCAGAAAATGGGACAGCCCCTACCAGAGCCCCTACCAGCCCCCAATTCTGGCACCAAAATCTGATGGAATGCCTAGTCAGTCAAAGTGTCTGTCCAGGCAGAGGCCAGCATTGGAACGCACTAAAGGTTCATGTGTTTCACTCAGTACCATATTCCAAGAGTACAAGAAGAACTTGCTTCCTTGCCACCAAGAACAATCTCTTCTACTACAAAATAAGGTTTCACCAGTCAGCGGCCCTAGCTGCCATGAATTACTGGATGAAGCACTACAATCTTTCCATGTGTAATGTCAAGAGATTTCATACGATGCCATACCGGCGCATGAGACCAGCCACCCTCTCGGCGACGTCGACGCGGCCATGCACTCGGCATGCAGCAAGCAACGCCGCGCAGATGACCCTGTCCGGCCGCACCTCCATCCCCGCCAGCAACCTCTCGGCCTCTTCCACCTCCCCGGCTCGCCCCAGCATCTCCACCATGCACGTGTAGTGCTGCAGCGCGGGCCGGTCAATCCTCGCGAACAACCTCCTCCCGTCGTTCACCATCCCGGCCCGTGCGCACGCCGCGAGGAGCACCGTCACCGCCTGGCCGTCCATCTCGGCCGCCTCCTGCCCCGCGAACAGGCCCAGGGCGTCGTGGCACCGCCCGTGCGCGGAGAACGCGCTGGCCAGCGCGGTCCGCGCGGAGAGCGTCCGCTCTTGCGGGGGCAATTCGTCGAACAGGTGGCTGGCCGACGCGAGGTCCCCGCATGCGGAGTAGCCGTGGATGAGGGACGGCACGAGGATGACGCCGCGGCGGAGCGAGGAGGCGTGGAGGGAGGCCAGGAGCGGGAGCGACGGCAGCGAGGCCGCGCGGCGAGCATTAACGCGAGGCGCCGCCGCACCCGCATTGCTGCTGCGTCCGGCCAGACAGGTGACAGGGAAGGGCGAAACTATTTGTCGTATATGTCTGTGTTTCTATGTGCAGACGTTAAGAAAAGAGTACAGCTTGCTACCTGTTTGTCTCGCCCATTCGTAAAATCACCAAACATTTCAAATTGTGTAAGCTAAGATGCATATTTTGTATCGACCCTGGGAACATAATGAAATTTGTATCGACCCTGCTATATACTTTCGTCCTTCCTGAATGTCCATTTCATAGTGGACCATTACAAATCTCGATAATGCTTGGGCAACGCCTCATATTTCCTTAGCCATCCAGTGTCCCTCTGCGTCTCATGGCAGGTGCAGGGAAAATTGCTTCTGTACATGATGTTCTATGTGCGGAGATGATAGCGTGTGTTGAGGCATTGTCAGCTTGTTCAGAGCAAGGTATGGCAAGAATTCAGATTGAGTCAGATTGTCCAATCTGGTTCAGGCAATGACGAGTGATTCCTTTGATCAATCCCCAGGTGGAGTTCTGTTTAGAGAAACAAGAGCCTTTATGTTGTCGAATTTCAGTACTAGTGTTGAGTTTATATTTTGTCCGAGATCACGTAATTCGTGTGCGCACGAACTAGCTCGTTATGGGTTCAGTAGGGAACTGGATCAGCCAGGCTGTTGGTTGGATCCCCTACCTGAATTTGTAACAAACTTGTAGCTGAATAAAGTCCGTATGAGCTTGAGGGGAAAAAAAAAAGGTATCTAACTTCGAGTACCATCCTAAATTTTTGCCTGAAACACTTACTCCTATTGGATAACCATTAATTGGCTTCCGGAAAGCTAGCTGGTTCTTGGGGCTGCTGTTCTCATGCCCGACTTTACAATTGTTAGAGCATCCAAGCAGTCAGATTGAGTAAAAGGCCATTTACTCATCAATCCCTAAATCCTGTTTTAAGCAATGCACCAAGCTGAGTGATCGTGGTTATTCCTTGATCGAGTATTGTTCAG
The DNA here is from genome assembly GCA_007726485.1 of Eragrostis curvula. Lineage (NCBI taxonomy): Eukaryota > Viridiplantae > Streptophyta > Magnoliopsida > Poales > Poaceae > Eragrostis > Eragrostis curvula. The sequence goes on from CM017439.1 coordinate 35,969,902, forward strand.
GTCGTCCTCTGTGTTTGCAAAGAATTCGAACTGCAATCAGAGGCGCTAGCAATACACCCTGTTTTAGGGCCAGCCAGTAGTAGCTATCTTTTCCTTGCAAAAAAAGCAACTAATGAAGCAACGGGTTATGAAGAAATGACGATCTCTTCTTTTAGAAAACAAGAAATGCTAGTAGTGCTTTTCATTAGTTCATGGTACTACAAATCGCTAACCACTACGGACAAAATCTGGGGCCTCATCATATTAGTTCTGCTCCTGTGTGTCCATACTTGTGGAAACCAATAAGTTAGATAGGCCGCCGATGTATCTTCTACTAGGTACCAAAGAAAACTAAGAAACATAGTACTACCATAATAGCATTACAATTAACCAAGTTTCCCAAAGGGCAACATAACCAGCTAAAATCCACCAAAAGCACCATACCACCATGGTTCTCAAAGCTAATCATACCATCCTGACATTACATCTCGTCGGTGGCCAAGTCCCTCAGAGAATCATCCAAATCAACTGTATGCCCCTCAGTACCATATGATTCATTGCTTGTGACTAGGAGCAGGTGGATCCCTCAGGCCATAATCATTTTCAACATCTTCATCGTCAGCCACAAAAGAGTCATCATCTTCTTCCGTGTCTGAATCTGCCTCATCAGCTAATCTTGATACAAAACTTCTCTGTCCAGAACTCATCATCTCCTTGCAGTAGGCTCTCTTAGGACCATAATGGTCTTCAGGCGTGTATGATCCATCAGTCACTTCCTCAACAAGTTGCCAGGTAAGATTGTCCCTGTTAAAAAGTTCAGCATACATGCCAACCCAATCATATTCCAATTCACAGTTTTCTAGAATCAAAGGGTCAAAGTTGCTTCCTTCTAGACGCTGCCTTTCAAACCGATCTGCCATATTCTCGTTATATCGAATGTAAGCGTAGGCCTCCAATCTCTTACGCTCTGACTGGTTTATACTTGCAGTGTTGATCTAAAAGTCCAATAAGAAACATCAGATGTAAATGAACCGCTCGTCCTACTAAGAAAAACATCATGTAATTGTCTATTGCAGAAGGTGCATTGATACTTACACATTCAAACATAGTCCAGTTACGGTCGTAGCCAGATGCTGAACAATAAAGACCAACGATACGACATGCAAACTTTTGGAGTTCCCTTGCAGATCCACCATAGGCACTCCACCAATGATCTAAAATGTCAATATTATACCAGCTTTTTAAGAGTATACCAGCAAATGAAATGTGAAATTTATTACAGATAGAATAGAATAGCACCAAACTTTTTAGCTTAAAGGGGATAAAACCTTGAAATTACAAATGGATAGAAGTTTACTTACTTGGACTCTTCTTCTTCCGTTGTAGGATTGGTAATTTCTTTCCAAAGCAACTTTCAGAGCCCTCATATTGATCAGCTTGGTCACTTACCTTGGCAATCAAATTGTCATCATCAGCGATCAGTTTCTCAGTTACATCATTGAACATTGTCCGTAGCGTGGATGCATATTCGCGATCATTCTCTTTGATGTCATAAAATTTGCTTTGATTCAAAAACAATGCAGCACCACATAGTTTTTGATCTATTTGCTCTCTCCAAGCAGCCCAACGCTGGTCAACAATATCCATCACTTTCTTGAGTAATCCTGGATTAGATGCAAAGGAGTCATTGATTTTCTTTTAGCAAGATCCAGATATGAGAAAACCTCTACCATTGTTGGTCTCTCAGCACCATAGACCATCCTCAGCACAACAAGAATCGGGCCTGACGCTTTTATGCAATCCTCTACTCCACTCCAGAAGGTGGGTGATAACACAATTTTCTGCACATTTGCTCCTGCCTCTGTGCTTGATAGTTTCGACCTGCTCCAGTCCTCATTATTAAATAGACACTCCAAAACATCTCTATTCTTGTACATCCTCTCCAAAGTGAGAAAAGTTGTGGAGTATCGAGTGGTTGCAGGCGCCACAAGTTCTTTCTCACCTATCTTGTCGCAAATTGCACAGAGAAGTCGACCATGCCTGTAAATAAATGTGGTGATACGCTTGGCATGTTGAATATGCTTCTTAAACTCTTCTAACTTCCCAAAGTCCTTCAACATCAGGTCCAAGCACTGGAAAGCACAGGGGGTCCAAAACAGCGTAGGAATCCTCTCTATTAGAAGTCTGCATGCCGCCTTAAGGTTATGACTATTATCAGTGACAACCTGAACAACTTTGTCCCTGCCAATGCCTTCAATCTTGTCCTCTATCAAGTCTGCCAAAAACTCTGCATCATCTGGTTGACATGAAGCATCAGCAGACCCCAAAAAGAAAATTCCCTCCACACTAGCGACCATGAAACTGAGCAAGTAGAGATCCCTCCAACGGTCGATCCAGGAATCCACCATAAGCGTGCAACCATGACGCTCCCAGGTCTTCTCGTGCTTCTCCCTTTTTTCATCCACCCCCTTCATTACTGTCTCAAACAGAGGCCCCCTCAACTCCTCTTGACTAGGAAATTCAAACCCAGGCCCGTACTGTGCAATGGCCTCAAGCATGACCTCGAAACTCCTCGAGTTCATGACGCTGAGTGGTATGCCACTATCCTTAAAGAATTTAACCCAAAGATTAGTAAGCTCCTCATGCTGTTCTTTCTTCTTTTCGGACAGCTCTACATGAGGCTCAACAAAATCTGGTGCATGCCTTTCCCGCACAACCTCCTCTGGTGTCTTCCTGAACATATCCAGCGTAGTTTGCATCATCCGCGGCTGCTTCCTCTTGGCTGGATTAGCACGAAACCGATGACCCGAGGTCCTGGCCGGTGGTTCTTGGTTCAACATTTTTGTTCTAGCTGCTGCAAGAGATGAAGTACATGTCAGTTCACTAAGGACTCACTCTGGTACACAGAGAAATCAATATAGTTTCAGGAAAGCAACGATCTGCAAATAGGAGAATCTTTTGCACGCAGAAAGTAATTTAGTTTCTAAGGAGCATCCATCCAAAAATTACTAAATCCTGTTCAACAAGACATGGATTTTACTTGGAAAAGAAACATTAACATACTGTATACAGAGTTCATCTTGTGCAGAGCCGCATCGTTTGGTCTAGCTCTTAGATCGACATTTCGGTGGCTTGCACAGGAATGAGTTTGTTTGATTTTTTAAAAAAATCATGAATAGATTTCGTCTTGCGCTCCCAGGAAACAGATTAGTTGCTGAAAAGCATCCGTGTAGAAAGATCTAATATTTCCCGCCAATAAAAAAAAATCTTGCACATAGCGAAAATATTTTTTTTTATGGATCACTGGGGCTGGAGTTTGCCCACTAGAAACGTTAGTGGTAAAAAGAATTTAAATGGGAAACAAATTTCATATGCTAAAAATATAATGTGAGATAAAGGCCTAGGCAGGGCACAGACGCAGATTGGGTGGTACACTACTCCGAGCAGCTGAGCATGCCTCCGATCTACTGCTACCCGGAGACGAATCGGCGTAATCGAAGGAAATCGCGACCTTCCGCGCGACTAGAGAGAGAAGAGAGCAGGACGTGGGGGGAGGGGATTGCCCCAGACCTTTGAGATGCGACGGCCGCCGACGGGGCTCGGTCGGCGAGGGCAACCTGGGATGAAGCGGCGGCGGCGGCTAGGGTTTGTTCTTGTTTCCTCAAACTCTCTCTCTCTCTCTCTCTCTCTCTCTCTAACTATGGAATGGAACCGGGTATTGCTAATAAATGGTTCCGCGGAGCGATAAGTCGTCCGCCATGGGCGAGTAAGGCAAGGACGCCTAGGCGGCCATGGGCGACGCCTCAACACGCGCGCCTAATTCCATTCAGTGGCGGGAATAATTGGGGCCTTGGGTGGGACCCACATGGCGGTCTGAGAAAAGAGATATCCATGCGTCAGTGCATCCTCGGATCATTGGGCCGGCTCTGAGTGCTTTCCTAAAAACAAAGGGATTATGTTTCTGCTTCTAATAAAAAACAGTCAAATGCTTAAATATAGAAACAGATTCTACTAAAAATTGTCTGAGAATTCATTCTGTTTTGAACAGAGAAGCAGAAGCCAGAAAACAAGCTTTTGACGGAATCTCTTCCTCCTCCCCCATCCTTGCATGGCCCCACCTAAACATTAACTCAAATGCTTGTTTAAAAAACTCGTAGACAGCAAACCGAACGTCCGAATCACGAAACGATTACACCATTGTGGTCCTTGGAACGAGATCTTCACAACTATACCCTATTTGACTATATTTTGCAAAATTTGTTTTAAAAATTATTCAAACTTGATCTTATTATTAGTCATCTACTTATATTTAATTTATTTCCTTCACTTATTTTCATTTCAATATGGTACATAAGGTATGGGCAAACTGAAGCTTTAATTTTAGAGACACTGCAGTGCATAATACATTTCAGAAAAATTAGGATAAGTTGTTTTGCAACGGTCTTACTGGATAAGCTGTTTTGACAGATAATCTGAAATAAGCCAGAGAATCTGTTTTGCCTCAAAATCCAGTGAAAAAGTTGTTTTCGACATAATCCAGTGCAAACTGCAAAATTGAGAAAGCAGTTACACATCTATAATAACAAGAGTGGTATAAATTCTCAACATCAGTTGGCGTCTTCGATGATTGCTTAGGCTTCCACATCAGTTCTATAGGTTTAGTTTGATGGATGAAATGACCTCTTTTAATATATAATCCCTCTATCTTAGAATAATTGACTCTTAACATCACGTTTGATCGTCCGTCTTATTAAAAAAAGATGCAAATATTATTTTTTTTTATTGGTACTGATTTTTTTCAAGGACCTATATAAAGCAGACCCGGGGGTTATTTCTGATGATTTGCTAGAGTTAATAGAGCCCAAGATATCTGAAGAAATGAATGGTGATCTCTTAATGGCATTTTCAGAGAAGGAGATATCGGATGCATTATTTCAAATGTGTCCGCTGAAGGCCCCTGGGCCTGACGGGTTCCCAGCTCGATTTTTTCAGAGGCACTGGGGGACAGAAAATCGGATGTGGTTGCAGCAGTCCAACGTTTTTTTTCAGTGATGGCTCTCCAAAATCCTGAGGAACTGAAGGACTTCCGGCCAATTAGCTTATGCAATGTGATCTATAAGGTAATATCTAAGTGTCTGGTTAATCGATTGAAACCTTTGTTGGAAAATATGATTGGTCCAGAACAGAGTGCTTTTGCTCCGGAAAGAAGAATTACAGACAATGCTTTCATTGCTTTTGAATGGATACATGCTATACAAAGAGGTTCATGCAATCGAGAGGAGTTGTGTGCGTACAAATTGGATTTATCCAAGGCGTATGATCATGTGGATTGGGGATTCTTAAAAATGTTGATGGTGAAGCTAGGCTTTCATAGTCAGTGGATCATGTCTTGTGTGTCTTCTGTTCGCTACACAAATCGCTTCAATGAGACACCGTTGTGCCCCTTTTCCCCGTCCCGTGGTCTTCGACAAAGAGATCCATTGTCGCCCTATCTCTCCTTATTAGTCACTGATGGTCTCTCTTTTCTTATGAAGCATAATGAGCAATTGGGACTGCTACATGGTGTTCGAGTGTGCAGGCGTGCTCCAAGCATCACACACTTTGTTATTTGCAGATGATAGCCTCCTATTTTTTAAAGCCAATGCTACTGAAGCTAATGTGGTAAAAGGCCTATTGTCTACTTTTGAGAAGTGCACAGGGCAGCTATTGAGCCCAGAAAAATGCTCACTGCTGGTAAGAGAAGTTACAGATGTTGATCGTGTTGAGGAGGTGCGGGTGATCTTGGGTGTGCAACGAGCTGACTTCAAACCTAAATATCTTGGCCTTCCCACACCATACGGACGGATGCGCCGTGGTGTGTTCCAACCTATGGAAGAGAGATTTGTGCTGGTCAGGTCAGAGTCAAGTGTCTTTTTCCTTATTCCCGATTGCATTAAGGACTTAATGTCGTGTGATCGAGTCTTAAACAGTTCTTGTACGTAATAACTCTCCGTAATCAATAAAGCTCTCTGATTGAAAAAAAAGTTTGTTTTAGTATTTATACAAAAAATTTGTATAAAATAGACGATCAAACATTATGTCTAAAAGTCAAAAGTGTGGGGCGGATGGAGTAGTTTTCTCTCACGGTTTTATAAACAAACATAATATTAATTAATGCGTTGAGATTGATCAAAACATGTTGAATGAATGTTCTCTCGTTAGCGGTTTGAATGGAGTTCATGCATGTGAAACAATACCAAATGAGTTTCCATCTCATAAAACTCAATTATTATTTTTTGCGAGTACACAGTACAACTTAGACACTCACAACACGCACACACTCGCACTCATATGAAGAACGCACATACGCAAATCCTATGTCTATGAGCATCTTCGAAGATTGAGCTGGCAAATTCTCGAGATTGACGAAGTCATCACTGGCGCGTCGCTGTCGTAGGCCACGTCGCCTACATCTAAAATTACAACGCCGTTAAATCTTAGAAAATTCGCTCCCACGAGGAGTCGAACTGACGACTCGAGATTATTGAGGCTCTTATACCCATTAGGCTATAGGCCCTTTCGCATGAAACTCACTAGTTTTCTTTCATTTTAATTGCTTTGCTATATCTTATTTTTTATGATGTAACGCATCATTTAGTACTAATAAAATCCCATTGAGACTGGTTTAATTAGACTGAACAAATTCCCTTAGTTTCAAATGAGCTTGTTGTGTTGAACAAAGCGGATAAATAGAGCCCTACAGCAATTTATTAATTATATGAAAGAAGTGTACAAGATAAATACAGGAAAGTAAAACAAACAAACTAAAGAAAAAAAAGGAAATCTAAATGATGTGAAAGACGTGTATTGAACGGATCTAGCCATTTTGCACAACTGTCAACTGGTCTAGAGCTCAAGTGTAAGATTCAAGATCCAGATCATACTTCTTTCAGACAAAATGATGATGATGTAGTCACAAAATTGAATCCAGATCTTCAAAGTTACTGTTTATCATGGGTCGCATCATCACGAGTTGTCAGCTGGAGTTGATCTGGTGTTGTTATGTAAACACTCGCTGTAGTTTAGATGCAAAACGATATGCTTCGTCGTCAATCTGAGATGAGCATATCTTCTGTGTATCCGAGAAATAAAGAAAACATGTCAAATCGTACAATATGCAATGATCTGGTGACATGTGCACCACCAAAAGACTGCTTTTGTCATAACTTGAAAAGATTACTAGTTAACCATGCACCATATGGATTGTAAGCAATATATTTCCTTTTCTAGAAACAATATGGATTGTAAGCAAGTGATCTCTGCAGAGTATTCAACATTGTATACCAAAGATAAAATTCGATGAATTCCATCATGTTCTCATTACACGTATCTGTAGTGCATAGTGATATATGAAAATCTTGCTGCATTGCAGCACCTCAAAGTTCTTAGGTTCAACGATTCCCAAAAAACAAAAACAAGTGTTCATAGGTTAAACCAAAGATTATTGCATCCGGTGTGTTACAAGTTACAACTCTAATAAGATTAGCATGGGCTTTTACGAAATAGGATCAGTCTTGCACCTTTTGAGATGCCAAGCTAGCAACCTAAAAAGATGACTAACTAGGAGCAAGAAACCTTGAGGCAAAAGGTAACTTTGCAAAAGTAAATTATGATAATGTTATTTGACTAGAGCTAGCGAGGTAAAGCAAGTGTGTCCTTTTCTTTTCTGTAATGTATGCAGACCAATGAAACGCATCCAGATGCATCATATCAAGATAACCATTCAGGCAATGCCATTGCATGGTGAACAATTAAAGTAGTTAAGCCTTGTCATTTTATTTGGGAATCAACATTTTATCAATTTTCGGAGCCATCGTATTGACTGAATTTCAATATAAACTAAATCTAACCCATCGATAATAAACTACCAAAAGGACCTGTGTTGGGAATGAACGTAGAGAATATATACTACAGCAAAGCATCGATCTCCACATGCCAGGATGGGTGAAACCAAAGGTGCTTTAGTGACTAATTGTAAAGGCATAGCATCGATGTTCCCAGAAGTAAACTAGTCATGAAAAATAAGGACACCTTGTAGTTTATTTGTTCCCAAGTGAAAATCGGACGAATGCATCATGCATGCATGCGGAGAAGGCCGCCATCATGAAAGTTCCATTTACATACTACCCTTTGATATTCTGCGAGCTATTGGTTTCTTCTCTATGATCTCACCATCTTCAACTTTAGCAGTCATGGCTTATGAAATCTGTAGACCTTTCTACATGTTTATTTATCTCTCTTATTTTCAATCTTGAAGGGCCGGTGCAGTCAGCAAATCTATATTTGGCCACTAAATGAATGTTGTGGTTCTTCAAAGTTCACTTCTCATCTAAGTTGAAGTTACATGAAAGATACCAATAACCATGAATAAAATATTGATTCCAACTATATGTATGGAAAATTGCATATGGAAGTTTCTTTTTTTTGGCATAATTTGTGGTTCATCCATTAAACTATTTTTGCTTTTTCAAAATAGAATTTTTTATAGCATCCGTTTTTCTTAAAAGTTCTTTGATAGCATCCTGATAGTCCTTGTGTATATTGTTTTGCTAGAGCGTTTTCTCTTCTTTATTTGTGGAATGCCATTCCATATCACATTACACGTACATCTGAAGCATAACCCAAAAGACAACGCATATAGTTAGATGGATGCTCTCATTTTCTAAAGCACAACACACATTAACGTGATGATTAGTCATGTTAAAAAAAACTTCTTCCACATCACCGATCCCAGCATCGCCCATCCAAATCACCTCAAAGTTTGCAATTTGCCATAAATAAATGGATTTGCCAACACTAATGCTTGTGGCGATAATTATGATTGCACGTGCGGCGCAAAAGCATGAAAATGACCTTGCATCACTCAGGGAGACAAGAATCATATATTAGCGCTGATTTAGGGATATGGAAAATATAATATTACAGGCAAAAGCATGTCTATGCTGATTATTATATACATGACCCTAGCAGTCCTCCGTTGCATGCATGTAGGCACATAGGTGCATAACTACCGAACGTGTGATATGTGTTTGCGTTGCCTGATCACCATGCATGCTGAAAATTGTGGACATGACCATGTCTCGGTTGATATATCATTTCGGACTTAAAGGTTAATTAGGAGGGGCCACACACTGGTGATCTCTATCGAGAATAGAGATGTAATATTAGTTTGAGTATGTAATATTGTTCTACAGTTAGAATTTTTTAACGGTGCTACAAGAATAGTGGGGATAAAATGCCACCTCATTACCGCTATGACATTGTTGTAATTTGGTTTTTGTGTACCTGTTCAGCGCTATAGAGGTTCAAATTTAGGATTTAATATCATAATAACATTTATGTGTCATGTCCGTTTGCTGTATCGATCTATAGCAGCATTCAAGAGTTATCTGCTTCTAATGGCAAAAAGGATTTCAGTACAAAGTAGGTTAGTGAAGCTCTAGTTATGCTTATAAAGGTTACTATAAATAAATAATCAGCTTGAAATTTTTTATACATAAAAATAAGCACAAGGATGTATGTGGAGCATTGAGCCAACTTACCAAAATATTCGGTCTGATAATAAGGCCGGGATACAAAATTACAGATATTTAGAGAGAATTTCTTTCTCTGCAGTTGTATAAAATGGTGGAAATTACATACTCTTGGAAGTTGGTTCGGCCAAAAAAAGAAATGGCAGGTGATAATTAGAGGCGCATAGGGGGTATTATCGCCTCCAATGCCAGTAGGAGAGGAGGCAATTGATGCTCCCCTCTTGTTAAGTTGTCTGGTGTGGACCACTGACTTTGCTGCTTTTCACTTTGTCAAGTGCATGCAGCCCAGGACCCTCCTTTTCCCTCATGCTCACAGATGATTATTCCCTGTGGTTGATCCCAAAGCAAAGCAACCTTGGAATGCACAAAATATATGCAGAATCCTTTCGGCCAGCCCTTTCAGTTTCCAAGTAATATGCATTTTCAACTTGAAGTGGTGTAGGCACTTGTTTGTAGATAGATATTTTGCTCGATTATGTCTATCTTGTCACATTAGTTCTCGGTAGCAAACTATCGAAACAGAAGAGCGCAAAATATATATTTTTTTTTTGCGAAGAGAAGAGCGCAAAATAAATGTAAATAGAAACTATCACAACATGTTGCCATCAATTTTCTCACATGCTATGAGCTTCGAGGAAGTCGACCAACATGTTGCCATCAGTTACATATTGAATCTGAGCCAGATGCGAACATTATTGTACCAAAGAAAAAGTCATGATGTGCACAGATCACTGAGATATGCCACCAGTATATATATGTAAGCAAGAATGCATCAGAGGCAGGAAAAGGCAACAAGAAGGAATGTTTCCTTGACCAAAGTGAGGATTCGGCAACATAAGCATGCGTGTACACTCACTGTCTTAGCAACACAAGAGGTAGCTAGCACAAAGCATCCCTAATTGTTGTGTTCAACTCTAATCCCTCTCAAAAGGCATCTTATTTTATTTTTCTCTCAAAAGCTGCAATTACACCATCTTTATCACCCTTTTTCGCTGCATCACCTTTGTTGCTAACCAGAGAGAGATCGACCAACAAACGACCAGTGTCTGCTTTAATCCATCTCCTTCCTCACTGTCTCCCTGCGGCACACACACACAGTGCCATGCTAATGGACGTGATCAACCTCTTGCTCCTCCTCTCCACGATCTGCGTGTCGCCGTCATTCTCGGTGGCAGCGGACTCTGACGCCGATGCTCTCCTGCGGTTCAAGGCGTCCATAAAGAAAGACCCGAGAGGCGTTCTCTCGTCTTGGCAGCCCAGCCAGAGTTCTAATTTGTGCAGGTGGTATGGCGTGTCGTGCAACGGCGAGGGACGGGTGACGCGGCTCGACCTCGCCGGCTGCGGCCTCGATGGCCGCGCGTCGCTCGCCGCGCTGTCCACCGTGTACGGGCTCTGCCACCTCAACCTCTCCGGCAATGGCGCGCTCTTCCACGCCGACGCCGCCGACCTGGTCACCCTCCCGCGCGCGCTGCAGACGCTCGACTTCTCCTACGGCGGCCTCGCCGGCAGCCTCCCCGGTGACCTGCTCGCGACCTTCCCCAACCTCACCGACGTCAGCCTCGCCCGGAACAACCTCACCGGCGCGTTCCCGGCGACGCTCCTCTCCGCCGGCGGCAGCAGTGGCGCGCCGAGCACCATCATCCGATCGTTCGACGTCTCCGGCAACAACATCTCCGGGAACATGTCCGGCGCGTCGTTCGCTGCCGGGTCGACGCTGACGCTGCTCGACCTGTCGGGAAACCGTTTCTCCGGCGCGATCCCGGCGGCGCTGTCGGCGTGCGCGGGGCTCCGGACGCTGAACCTCTCGTTCAACGGCTTCACGGGTGAGATACCGGAGTCCGTCGCCGGCATCGCCGCGCTCGAGGCGCTCGACGTCTCGTCGAACCACCTGACCGGCCGGATCCCGGAGACGATCGGGAACGCGTGCTCAAACACGCTGCGTGTGCTCAAGGTGTCGAGCAACAACATCACGGGACCGATCCCGGAGTCCCTGTCGTCGTGCCGCGCGCTCCGGGTGCTGGACGCCGCCAACAACCGGCTGTCCGGCGCCATCCCGGCCGCCGTGCTCGGCAACCTGACGTCGCTCGAGACCCTGCTGCTCAGCAACAACTTCATTTCCGGGACGCTGCCGGCGACGATCGCGTCGTGCGGGAGCCTCCGGGTGGCCGACCTCAGCAGCAACAAGATCTCCGGCGCGCTGCCGGCGGAGCTCTGCTCTTCCAGCTCGGCCGGAGGAGCTGCGGCGGCGCTGGAGGAGCTCCGGCTGCCGGACAACCTGCTCACCGGCGAGATCCCGGCGGGGCTGGCCAACTGCTCGAAGCTGAGTGTGATCGACCTGAGCATTAACTACCTTCGCGGCGCGATCCCGCCGGAGCTCGGCACGCTCGGCGACCTCGAGCAGCTGGTGATGTGGTTCAACGGGCTGGAAGGCCGGATCCCGGCGGAGCTGGGTCAGTGCCGTCGCCTTCGCACGCTGATACTCAACAACAACTTCATCGGCGGCGACATTCCCGCCTCCCTCTTCAACTGCACGGGCCTCGAGTGGGTCTCCCTCACCAGCAACCGCCTCACCGGCACGATCCGCCCCGAGTTCGGCCGCCTCACGCGTCTCGCCGTGCTGCAGCTGGCGAACAACAGCCTTGAGGGCGTTATTCCTAAAGAGCTGGGCAACTGCAGCAGCCTGATGTGGCTGGACCTGAACAGCAACCGCCTCACGGGCGACATCCCGCGGCGCCTGGGCCGGCAGCTGGGTTCCACGCCGACGAGCGGGATCCTGGCCGGGAACACGCTGGCGTTCGTGCGGAACGTGGGCAACTCGTGCAAGGGCGTCGGCGGCCTCCTGGAGTTCGCGGGCATCCGGCCGGAGCGGCTGCTGCAGGTGCCGACGCTCAAGAGCTGCGACTTCACGCGGCTCTACTCCGGCGCCACCGTCAGCGGGTGGACCCGGTACGACCAGACGCTCGAGTACCTCGACCTGTCGTACAACGCTCTGTCCGGGGGCATCCCGCCGGAGTTCGGTGACATGGCGGTCCTCCAGGTGCTCGATTTGGCGCGGAACCGGCTCACCGGCGAGATCCCGCCGGAGCTCGGGAGGCTGCGCGCCCTCGGCGTCTTCGACGTGTCGCACAACAGGTTGAGTGGTGGCATCCCGTACTCTTTCTCGAACCTGTCGTTCCTGGTGCAGATCGACGTGTCCGACAACGACCTCACCGGCGAGATCCCGCAGCTCGGCCAGCTCAGCACGCTGCCGGCGACGCAGTACGCCGGCAACCCGGGCCTCTGCGGCATGCCGCTCCTGCCTTGCGGACTGCCGCCGCGGGCGACCACCGCGTCCGTCGCCGGGGAACCAGACGGCGGCGCCACGAGCAGCAGCAACCGTCGCGTGATCTTGCTGGGCGTCCTGATCGCCGCCGGGCTGGCGTGCGTGTGCGCGGCGGCGTGCCTGGTGGTGGCGCGCGCGCGGCGGAGGGAGGCGAGGAAGGCGATGATGCTGAGCAGCCTGCAGGACGGGACGCGGACGGCGACGACGTGGAAGCTGGGCCCTTCCAAGATGGCGGAGAAGGAGGCGCTGAGCATCAACGTGGCCACCTTCCAGCGCCAGCTGCGTCGGCTCACCTTCACGCAGCTCATCGAGGCCACCAACGGCTTCAGCGCGGGAAGCCTGGTCGGCTCCGGCGGGTTCGGCGAGGTGTTCAAGGCCACGCTCCGGGACGGCTCCTGCGTCGCCGTGAAGAAGCTCATGACCAGCCTCAGCTACCAGGGCGACCGCGAGTTCACGGCGGAGATGGAGACGCTGGGCAAGATCAAGCACCGCAACCTGGTCCCGCTCCTGGGGTACTGCAAGGTCGGCGAGGAGCGCCTCCTCGTGTACGAGTACATGACCCACGGCAGCCTCGAGGACGCGCTCCACGGCAGGAGCTTGCACCTTCCCTGGAATCGCCGGAAACGCGTCGCCCGCGGCGCCGCCAAGGGGCTCTGCTTCCTGCACCACAACTGCATCCCGCACATCATCCACCGGGACATGAAGTCCAGCAACGTGCTCCTCGACGCGCACATGGAGGCCCGCGTCGCAGACTTCGGCATGGCGCGCCTCATCTCCGCGCTCGACACGCACCTCAGCGTCAGCACCCTGGCGGGCACGCCCGGGTACGTGCCGCCAGAGTACTACCAGAGCTTCCGGTGCACCGCCAAGGGCGACGTCTACTCCCTCGGCGTCGTGCTGCTCGAGCTCCTCACCGGCCGCCGCCCAACCGACAAGGAGGATTTCGGGGACACCAACCTCGTCGGGTGGGTCAAGATGAAGGTCAGGGAAGGCGCGGGCAAGGAGGTGGTCGACCCGGAGCTCGTCGCTGCTGCCGTCGACGGGGAGGAGGCGGAGATGGCCAGGTTCCTCGAGCTCGCGCTGCAGTGCGTCGACGACTTCCCCTCCAAGCGCCCCAACATGTTGCAGGTTGTCGCCACGCTCAGGGAGATCGACGACGCTCAGGCGCCGGAACCACCCGTCGCTCCTTCTGCCTGATTGACGAAGTTGATTGGTCTGCTCTGTACATTTCTGCTCTGTACTCTGTTATATTGTTTTGATCAACGATGGAACTGATTTTGTTGTGAGAGGGACACGTTGCATCGCAGATTCAGCATGGGATCCTGCTTCACTCAAGCTTACAAATTCTTGCAACCGATTCCTACTCGAGCAAAAAATCAAAGATGTATCAGGGCTGGCCACTGGATGCCACTCCACAATCTTAGCAGATTGTGGATGCTCATTGCTCTGCTCTGTATATTGTTGTACTCTTAATTATGTTTTCATCAGTCATGGAACTGAATTTTTTTTTCTGAGAGGGACACGATGCATTGCACATTCAGCACGACATCCTAGTTCAATCAAACCTCCTTTATTTTTGTGCATGTATTTCATTAAGAAGAAGAGGATCTCTGCCTCCTTAACCAGACGAAACACAGAAGACCAAAACATCTCAAAGCAAAACAGAGGAATTGTATTACACATGTACAGACTGAGATAACCGTCAGAGCAGCCATCAGTCAGACGAGACAAACGCCGTTTGGTTACACTGGCCAGCTATGATCTCGCCATCCCATAACTCGTCTACTGTTTTGTACGGCCCAGATTCATGCACGAAGAAATCGTAATTACACCTGGACTCCGGAAGCTCATTGATCTTGCTGCGGTCCTCATCCGTGAGCTCCCAATCAAAGATACCGATGTTCTCTCGCATCCTCCCCTCGTTGAAGCTTTTGACGATCACGCAAGCACCCTGCTCATAAACCCACCGAATGCAAACCTGCAGCCCCAGAAAAAGAAAATAATTGTATGTAGCCAAACTACAAAAAGAGCATTATTTAAGTTTATGAAAATCGTGTTACTGTATGATATTTGTTTTTCATGTTCGGTGTACATGTTGTTTACTTTCAGCATGGACGTTACGTGGAATCAATGTATACTTGTGCGAAAGGTTACTAGAGTAGTAGTAGCATGAAAATACCTGGGCGACCGTTTTGCCCCGGTCTAGGGCAATCTGTTTGAGAATAGGGGAGTCCATCACAAAGTCGTTGGCCCATGGTGTGCCCTTTCCGCCCAGGGGGGGGGGTAAGCGCAAAGTTGGATTCTGATTGCTCAGGGAGATCGACGACGCTCAGGGAGATCGACGACGCTCCAGCAGCACCAGTCGCTGCTGATGTCTAATGTTGCCAGCATCAGGATGCTGATTGCTCTGTTCTGTAAATTACTTCTGTACTCTGTGATTCTGATTTGATCGATGATGGGACTGATTTTGTTGTGACAGGGACACGTTGCATTGCAGATTCCGCACGGCATCCTAATTGTACTGAAACTCACAATTGGCAACAGGCTCTATGCCTCCTTAACCAGACGAACCACAGAGTAGAGGGCCCAAACATCTCAGTTAACCATATAACTTACTAATTTGATCACAGTTGTACAGACTTTGAAAATCGTAAGAGCAAGAGCAACCATCAGTCGCCCAAGATGAACGACGTTTGCTTACACTCGCCCGCGGTGATCTCGCCATCCCAGAACTCGTCCACCGTTTTGTACGGCCCAGACTCATGGACGAAGAAATCATAGGTACCCCTGGACTCCGGGAGGTCATTGATCTTGCAGCGGTCCTCATCAGCGAGCTCCCAGTCAAAGATATCGAGGTTCTCTCGCATCCTCCTCTCGTTGAAGCTCTTGACGATCACGCAATCACCCTGCTCGTACACCCACCTAATGCAAACCTGCAGCTCGCAAAATGGAAGAGAGCTATAAATAACCAAAAATATGATGCTCTTCTAGTACAACTATAAAATACATTTTTCTAGTTGTAGAAAGGGAGCATCTTTGATACATTTTGCGTAATTTCAGAAAATACATTCTGTACAATTTATCTATACATGTGGGACGGTTTGCTAAAGTACCGTATAATTAGCAACAAATACCTGGGCGACGGTTTTGCCCCTGCCCTGGGCAATCTGTTTGAGAACAGGGGAGTCCATCACACAGCCGTTGGCCCATGGAGTGTCCCTCCCGCCCAGGGGAGAGTAGGCACAAAGCTGAATCCCCCTTTGCCTGCAGAAATCCCTCAGCTTTTTCTGTCGGCAATACGGGTGCACCTCCACCTGCACTTCCAATGAAATATAAAGTAAACAAAGGATTGATGCACACAAAAACATGAAAATAAGCAAATATCAGGTTGATGCACACAAAAACATGGAACATCAGCAAATATCTCCGCCAGCTTATTCTTAAATATTGTTTCGTTAGAAAAAAAATCATGTTGATGCACATAAAAACATGAAAAATAAGAAAATATCTCACCAAAAGCAAATATGCTAACGAAACGAAATTATAAAATCTAACCAAAGAGGAGCTTGTAAGTATGTATGATATGTTCGTTGTAGATTGCTATGCAGCAGCAAAAAGGCCTGTCGCCTAGTGGTTACGAGTCTGAATAGCACCTCAGGTCCTGGGTTTGACTCTCCGTAGAAGCAAAATATTTAGGATTTAGCAGCGTTGTGTTTTCAGCGGTAGGCGACGTGGCCGTCGACAGCGAGGCGCTAATGGTGACTTCGTCAATTTCGAAGATTTGCCGGCTCATTCTTCGACGAAGATGCTTATAGGAGTAGGGTTTGCCTATGTGCGTTTATAGGAGTAAGTGCGCGTGCGTTGTGAGTGTCTGAGTTGTATTGTATAATTGTAAGGAAAATAAAGAAAAAGATTACCATGCAGCATTCATCCACTGGTAATAAGGCCCGTTCCATTACCTGCACACCGCCTGTAGTACATCCCAGCATGTTTGCTTACACCTGAATTTTTGTTATGCTATCAAGACTAAAAGTTACGTCAAGAATAACTGCTCTATATCAAGCGATGAATTGTAACTCCAATACAAACTAAGGGCCTCTTTGGTAGGGTTGTGGCTGTGCCGGCTTCGGCTGTGCCTATGGATTCTTTAAGAAAACGGCTGTGCTGGCTGTGTCTGCGGCTGTGCCTAAAATGTTTGGCAAAACGGCTTTTTCTACAGCTTCTCTATATTTTTAGGGATAAATATGGAAAGATGAGGGCGCCGTAGAGAAAAGAAGCCGGTGAAGCTACTATTTTGTGGCTTCATGCTTCACTTTATTTTTGGATACAGCTTCTTCCTTATTTTAAGAAGAAGCACCTGAGTAAGCACCCCCTTTGATTGGAAAACATGTGAAGCCATTGAAAAAGCCGTTAGAGAAGCCCTACCAAAAGGGACCTAAGAAAACTTTGGATTGTTGGATTTTCGTCGGAATTTTAGAGGATTTCAATTCTTAAGAATTTTTTCCTACAAATGTCTTTTGGAACAAAGGAATGCACATGCTAAATCTTTATGGGATGACTTATTTCATAGGGATTTGGAGGATTCTTGACATGAGGTCCGACCTCAAGGAAAATTTACTTTGTACCTATCTCTCTCATCCGATTAGTGCTTTTTTCCTATGCACCAATCAAACAGTCATTCCTGTGATTTTCTTGTGTTTTTCGTCCCATAGGGTTTGAAGTGCAAGCACACTCCAATCCTTGTTTTTTATACCCCTGCATTTTAAGAATCGTGCATTCCAAAGGAGGTTTAAGATGCAAAAATAGATGGTAGATGTCCACAGAACATATGAATTGACATCATTCTGTGATATTTATATTTTTTTATTGAGCAGAGATATTTATAATTGTAACACCGAGCCTTCCAAAACACTATTGTGAGATTTAGATGTTACGTATTTTTGTGGTTCTCGTCGCCAATTTGGCTTCTTTGGACAACGAGGATAAGGTAATAGGTCCAGCGGAACTGTGAGCAAACGGACGAACCGTTGAAGTTAGTCGTTTGTTGTTCTGTGGGAAAGAAAAAAAATGCGTGACAACCCGGAGGGATATTTGCAAGGGGAAGAGTATGTGAAGAAGAATTGTAGGCGACAAAAAGAACAGAAGAAGAAATGTTGCGAAGATCCCTCTTCTGTTGTAATTTCCAAACAGAACTTTTTTTACCTGGTTTGCAGCCGGAGGGATCTTCGCAAAGGAGAGCAGGTGGTCGAGCTTCTTGCAACTGAAATTGCTGACGCCGATGGCCTTGGCCAGTCCTCGCCTCAGGCATTCCTCCATCTCGGCCCACACCCCCTCCATGTCCATCTCCACCAGGTCTTTCTTCACCACCAGCGGGCCACCTTCAGCCGCCGCCGGCCTCATGCTCACCGGAAAGTGGATCAAGTACAGGTCCACGTATTCCATCTGAAGATTCCTGCCGAACAATCGATCGCGTTGGTTAATTACAAGTAATCCGTACGGGGTCAATCAGTTGTGGACTAGCAATGGCTTACTGGAGTGTCCTGTTGAGCGCCGGCAGGACGCGACCGGGATGCGCGTCGACGATCCATAGCTTGGAGGTGACGAAGACCTCGTCCCGGGAAGCGATGGTCCCGTCACGGACGGCCTCGGCCAGGGCGTCGCCGAGCGCGGCCTCGGTGTTGTACGCGGCGGCCGTGTCGAAGTGGCGGTACCCGGCGTCCAGGGCGCGGAGGACTGCCTCCTTCGCGCCGGCGTGGCCCTCAGCATGACCAAGCGTCGGCGTCGCCGTTCCCAGCCCGATGCGCGGCATCGGCTTCCCGGAGCTCAGCGCCACGGTCGGCACCGCCATTGCCACGTACGATCCCCTGTTGCTCTTCCCCGTGTTCTGCTCCACCGCCCGCCGCGGCTCGCGTGTGGTGCTTAAATGTTCCGTATCTTCGTGTATCTCTCCCGTATCTTCGTGTATCTCTCCCGACGGCTAAAGGCACTCGGGGGTGTTCGTTTTCATGGATTTAAATTTTAGAGAGGTCATATAAAAAAACTTTTATTATTTAAAAGTATTAAATAAAGTTTAATTACAAAACTAACTGCAGAATTCCGGGTCTAATTCGCGAGACGAATCCAATGAGAGTAATTAAACCGTGATTAGATGATAGTTACTGTACCATCACTGTAGCAAAAAATCACTGTAGCAAAATATAGATTAATTAGGCTCATTAGATTCGTCTCGAAATGAGCATTCATCTGTCAAAAAAGTTTTGTCTTTAAATTTTATTTAATGCTCCTAAATAACAAGATTCTATTTCATTTTAGAGGTCTAAAATTTAGAGGGTGGAAACGAACACCCCCTCAGTCAAAACATGGGACATGTCAATATCAGTTAGCCCATATCATATTTTTTTTTTTTTTTGCGAGAAAATCCCATATCAACGGACTTGAAACGAATTCCAAACGAGTAAAGGAAAGAGGAAACGTGATTTGAGTACTGTAGGTGAGTAGGAACAAGGTAAAGAAAAGGCAGTGAGCCAAAGCTGATAGCTAGATCGTGACCGTCGTCTTCCCTCCCTCACAAATGGATTCTCACCCCTTTTGTTTCCATGCTGTTACTTGCTACGTGCGCAGCTGTCTGCCTGTCTCCCCTCTTCCGAATCCGGCAAACTTTTTCAGTGCTCATTAGTGTGCCATTTGTACAGAGGCTGCTCCAACGCCAGCTCGCAGCAGATGAACGGGATCTCAAAGTGATGGCCGGGGTAACTCGGGCACTTCAGCAGTGGCGGATCCAGAATGGAGTCATTGGGTATTCCCAAGCTAAAAAGTTACTCAATCACATAGTTTTTAGGCTATTAGATGGCTGTTTTATTTGAATATGACATGAATCGCAATGGGCTGCACACATATACTCAATTTGTTTTCACAAAAGCTGGGTATTCCCATGCATACCCAGGACTTATGGGAGCTCCGCCCCTGCACTTCAGGCCTTGCTAGGCAGTGTCAGTTTATCTGTGTCTACTTCATGTTCATCTCTTGTTAGTTCTGCAGTGCCAGTTTATCTGGGTTCAAACTGTTAAGAGTCGTATCCCCTTAACATAGACTTCATGCTGTACTGATCAGTTGTTTTTCTATGGTCAATCTTCGTGTTGCACTCTGTATCAGCAGAAATAGGTTTGTGGGTATTGTGACTTGTGTTTGATTATAATCTGTGATGCATATTTCTCTCTTATTTCCCCACCTTATAAGGGTGTGGATGTTTTCTTCATATCTATATGGAACCCAAAAGAATTGGCACCGGAATATTATATACATGCACCGGAATTGGATGTTTTCTTTTACTAGCAACTAGTATGGCTGCCTGCGCATTTGCGCGGCTATAATTATTGTGCCATTCAAAATATTTTTTATTTTATCATACCAGTTTAACATAATTTATTATTATATTTATTTTATACTCTATATTTATAAAATAGTAAAAATAGATTGGAGAATTTCTCACCATCTCTCGATTAGAGTATGAGATGAGTCATTATTTATCTTGAATTGTGTCTTAGCTAGCATGTGACTTATAATCTAATTGGAGCTTGAACCAATTATAAGATCCAATCAATCTAATAGGAGTATAGCATGTGGTGTTCATCCATGCAACTTACAAGTTATAAGTAGCATGTAAAAACTAATATTGTGACAACTGGCTAGCAAGAATTTTATTTTGAACGACATCTTACCTCCTAGGGTGCACGAATTCAACCATAATTATTGTTATTATTTTTTTATTTTGAAAAGTAAAAGAGATCCACATAAATCTCAATGGGATCTGATTTTTTTTTAGAATTGAGGTATGTTCAAACGTGCCATGCTAAACAACTAACATATGTCATGGTAGAAAATAGCGTGTCGTGTTACAAATAAATCTTTTAAAAAAAATATCATGCTAAAGATAAGAAAAATGTGCCATGCTAGCTAGACATATCGCGGTGTATTTTTGTAACTGTGTATATAAAAATAAGAAATAAGTGTATTTTGGATATTTTTGTTATTCCAAAATTTAGCTCTTTTGGACTCATAATGGTATGGTGGGTAAATTGAATAAGAATTAGGGACATGTTAGCTATTTTTTATAACCTAAATTTATTTATTTTTTGGACTCATAATGGCATGGTTGGTAATTTAGAAATAGGTGCGAAGGATATTTTTTTGGCTATTTTTATCTATCTATTATATATATATATAATTGACCAAGAAACGAAGCCATCACGTTCGCTCTAAAATGCTAGAAATTCCCACATTAATCCGAGAAAATAAGAAGAGAAAATTACCCACCACTGCCATTATGAAACAATTAGTCACAAAACCCCCTACAAATTTTATAAAAAAGCTAAATTCGGAATAATAGAAAATAGCCAAAAATACCCTCCCACATATTTTTAAATTACCCACCATGCCATTTTGAGTAAAAAAAAAGCTAAATTCAAAATATAAAAATAGACAAAACTACCCTTCAAATTTATTTCTAAATTACCCACCATGCCATTATGAGTAAAAAAATTAACTAAATTCGGAATAATAAAAATAGCCAAAAATACCTATCACTGCTATTTCTAAATTACCCACCATACCATTACGAGTCCAAAAAATAAATTCTGAACTAGAAACAATAGCCAATAATACCCCTAATTTCTATTTCTATTTTACCCACCATACCAATATGAGTCAAAATTAGCTAAATTTGGAATAATAAAATAGCAAAAAATACATCTAATTCCTATTTCTAGATTGTTCACCTTTTCAAATCTAAATCAAATAAATAAATATTAATATTCTAACACAAGTGAAAAAATAAAATTGAAATGAAAGGGAATGTATTTTCTCTTTAAATTATTAGGAAATACACCTTAGAAAACCACATGAAAAATGAAAACAATATAAAAATTTAAATCCCATCCTTAGCTAAAATTTTACATGCAATGCACCTTTTGTTAGAATCCAAAGTCTTCCTTCACCGAGATATAATTTAGCTGAAACATGAGTTGCAATGCATTATTTTCTAAATATGTGTTGCATTAATGGTTAAACACTAACAATATTTATCTTCAATAAGTAAATAGGTAATAAACATATGTATGCGTGTCAATAAAAAATGGAAACAAAGAAAAATAATCGACAAAGCGTAAAGATCACTTTTAAGGTGACAATATTATAGAACTTTAAGATCATACACCCATAACGTTTGAAAAATAATCCCAATATATAAACATATATGATGGTTAAAGTTTGGATGACTTTAAACAACCATAACGATCTCCGAGGATGCACGTGAGCACGATCTATCTGGTTACATAGTACCACGATAATCGTTGGCAGCTCTAAGTAGACTTCTTTAGTGTAAAGTCATAAATCTACGAAGCATATATATATAGTTTAGTCTTCAAGGGAACATATAGGTATGCGTAACCGTGAGTGACATGGGGTTGGCTTGATCAAGACTGATTGAGCTATTGAGCCATGGTTACTATATGCTAGACACCCATATGTGCACTTGAGTGATGTGATTGATGTTCAAACACAGAAACATCATATGACAATACAATTAACAAAGTATCTTAATGGCAATATGAGGAGACAAGTTAGATGTCGTGGTGGATGGATTCATATTACAAAGCATGTAACAAGCATTATTATTCACTTGTGTACTTCACATCAACGGAAACAAAAGACAAGACTATCAAATTGAATATAAAAATAATTATGAAAAGCCTAAAATATTTAGCCAAGGTATCCTGTCGCAAACATGCATTGTTGCAAAGATCTTAAAAGTGCGAGAGATGAGATATGTGAATCAAAGTTAAGAACTTCATCACTACAGGCTAATCTAAGAAAATGAATAGGTATTTTTTTATTTCTTAAAAGTGTATTGCATACCTTTTATTAGTGTTTTGTCTTTGTTTTGTTGAAATCATGTTATGTGTCCTATGTTTTAAAAAACAAAAAATAAAATAGAAGTATGTCCAAGATGAAAGAATGCTGATGGAAGAACAATTGATCGGATAAAAAGAGGGAGTATGATGAAACAAATTATGAAAAAAATAGGAGTTCTGTATTATTAAAAATGCATAGAAAAGCATCAATTTGTTCAATTTGTTTGGTTTAATAAAAGATATAGATATGTTATGATTGAGTAAATATCGTACCTATTATTTTGCATTATTCCCGTAATTTATCTTTTCTTCTAGCCTTTACACAATACTTACATGTTCACTATTTTCGACCATGTATCTTTGTCAGCCAGTTACCACAATGGTGACCTTTACATGCATGGTACCTATAAATATTGGTTATTTCAATATGACATTCAGATAAATGATGAATCATCACACACTCAAATTGATAGAGTCGGAGAGCAATTTTTCCAATCAATTTTAGCTATTTTGGAAATGTATTACTATAAAAATAATAATAATAAACCATGTTCAAACTCCTACAGTATAAAAATAATTTAAATAGTTTAACAAATCTAGCCGCGCAAATGCGCGGGCAGCCATCCTAATGGCATGGTGGGTAATTTAGAAATAGGTGTGAAGGGTATTTTTGGCTATTTTTTAATTCTGAATTTATCTATTTTTTGGACTCTTAGTGGCATGGTGGGTAATTTAAAAATAGGCGCGAGGGTATTTTTTTATTATTTTGAATTTAAGGATTTTATAAATATTTTTAGGGGGTTTTGTGATATTTTTTTATAATGACAATGTTGGGTAATTTTCTCTTCTTATTTTGTCAAAACATGTAAATTTCTAAACCATGAGAACCAACGTGTGGCTCCGTTCCGTGCAACAATGAATATGTCCATATTTTACGTCAATGAATTCCCGTCCAAGCGGCCCAACATGTTGCTGGTTGTCACCAGGTTCAGGGAGATCCACGACGCTCAGGTGCGGGAAGCACCAGCTGCTGCTTCTGCCTGATGGCAGCGAGCGTCAACACATAGGCTCTGTTTGGGATGACTTCTCCCCAACGCGCTTTTATTGGAAGCCAGCTTTCTACCAACACAGCTTAGACTGACTCCAACAAAGCCGTCCATTTCCTAAATGCAAATGGACCTTTGCCTGGCGTGAACAGATGTTTGCAAGTCCTTCACTGCGCACCATCTCCAACAGCAGCTACTGCATCTCTTGGCGTCGCGCACTCGTCGCCCACGATGCGCCGGCAGGGAGCAGCCACGACTCCACAACAATGGCTAGGGGAGAGAAGCACGAACCGGGCCGCCTCAAGCGCGCTGACCTTCCTCTGGAGCTCGTACGGCAGCGCCGCGCGGACGAGGCGGAGCTCCTCCAGGCAGCATCGCCGGCGCGGCGAGGACGACGTCTAGCCCCGGGGACGTGCGCATCACAGCCTCGCTGGTCCGTCGCGAGGAGAGAGAAGACGTGGCTGGCCCTGTGCGCAGCTCGCCAGAAACGCCGCAGGCCGCCGCAGCTCGCCGCGCGCCGCGCGCCCGCCGCTGCGAGCCCTGCACGCAAGCGCTCCCCTGCCATGGCGCAGGACAACGACCAGGCCGTCCCACGATGATTCGCGTCGATTCGCGTCGAGGAGGAGGCTGCGGGTGGCCCAAGGACCTTGCTGATTCAGTCCATCGAGAGCTCATCTCCATCAAATTGAGCTGGCCTTCGTGAAATTCATATGGAATTGAGCTAGCTGCCACCAAATCAACACGTAATACGAGTTTATCTCCATCAATTTGACACGAAATCGAGTTACATGCAGTCACTTGATCCGAAATTATGGCGGAGTTGTGGTGGCGTTGCGGCGCGCGGCGAAGGTGGCGTTGCGGCGTGGTCGAGCAACTGCAGCAGATCATCCACCACACCGCGTGCAGGGAGGAGGACTGGACCACTGAGGAGGTCGAGCTCCTACCCGGTCCGCGCCGCGCGCCGCCGCGCTCCGCCCCACTCCTCTCCGAGGTCGAGCAACGCCACCCCGCCTCCCTGCCGCGCTCCTCCTCCGCTCCCGCATGCCCCGCGCCGCTGTGCTCGCCCGCAGCGCACGCGCTGCCGCGACCCGCGCCCCAGCTGCGCTCGCGCCGACGCGCGCACCCCGCGTCCGCGCGCTGGTGGTCGACGTCGATTCCGCGCTGGTGGACACGCCCGCCGTGCAGGTGACGTTGGGGATGTTCGACGGCGACCTGACCAAGTACAGGTTTGGGAGTTTGGGACCCGACGACGTGTGGACGCCGGCGCACAGGGGGCCGCGCCGCCGCGCCCGCGCGTCCTCTCGCTCCTCCACGCCACGCGCCTCCACCCCTCCGTCGAATGCATTGGAGGAGAGAGGGAATGTAATTTACATTCCCTCTCTCCTCCGAAGGCAGTTTTGCATGGTGCTATGCCTGCTCTGTTGGAGGAAGAAGTTCTGATGCACAGTGCTTTTAAACATGCATATTTGGAGATGCATGCTCTTGTTGGAGTCAGTCTTACAGCAAAATCGTGCTTGTAAAAAGCTTCGCGTT
Source organism: Eragrostis curvula (assembly GCA_007726485.1). Classification (NCBI taxonomy): domain Eukaryota; kingdom Viridiplantae; phylum Streptophyta; class Magnoliopsida; order Poales; family Poaceae; genus Eragrostis; species Eragrostis curvula. Next base: position 35,995,262 of record CM017439.1, read on the forward strand.
TGGCAGCCAGCTTTTATAGAAATCGCAACCGCGGCACCGCAGCTCACGCTCCTGCCGCTCTACGCTCGCGCTGCTCCTCGCGCAGCTGCGTCGCGCCCGCACTTCTGCTCGTGCAGCCGCGCCGCCCTGCTGGCCCCGCGCAGGCTGCGCCGCGCCCGTGCTGCTGCTCGTGCAGCCGCGCCGCACCAGCCCCGCGCAGCCGCCGCTCGCCCTCGCGCCGCCCCGCGCAGTACCGCACTGCTCCCCGCGCAGCCGCAACTCGCCCTCACGCCGCCCCGTGTAGTGCCGCGCTGCTCCCCGCGCCGCCGCAGCTCGCCCTCGCGCCGCCCCGCGCAGGCACTCCGCCGCCCTCATCCCCACTGCAGCTGCCGTCGCCGATTCATCTCATGACGGTTCGATTCCTCTCACCGGCGAGGTCGAAGCGTTGCTTTGGTTCCGTTTTGCTAGCATCGAGTGATGGAGTGGCTGGATTTGGTAGATACGGTGGTAGGATTTGGTGACCAGAAAGAGGAAGAAGAGAGAAGTCTGGGAGGAAGACAGGGGTGGAGAAAAAGAAACAAAGCGGTATGTGTGTAACCAGTGGCATGGTGGGTAATTTTGTTACTGCGTTCCAGAGAATCCAGTGGAGACGCCGATTTTGCGGTTCAGTGTTAGCAACGCATTGGGTGAAATCGTGTCCTTGTGAAATCTACAGCAGAAGCGACGTGTTTGACACCCCAAACCGATTATATCCAATAGAAGCTGCCCATAATCTATCCCAAACAGGGCCATAGGCTGCTCTTGACAGATTGTGGATGCTCATTGCTCTGCACTCTCTGTATATTGTCGTACTCTGAATTCTGTTTTGATCAATGATGGAACTGATTTTGTTCTGAGAGGGACACCATTCATTGCAGATTCAGCACGACATCCTAATTCAGTGAAACCTGCAAATTCTTGCAGGCAATGGATCCAACTCTACATTTCTAGTCAAGTAACATTTTGGTCGGTAGAAAAAATAATGGTGTATCCTAGCCATTGGATGCCACTTCAGAAACCGTACCTATAAAAACTTTGGCTTTATAGTCACAAACCCATAAAATATAGTACATGTTTCACAAACCCACCAATAATTTGGAGTGTTGTTTAAAAAAACCATTATATTTTTAACTCATTACGTATCTCATATTCTAGTCTCACATGTCAGCTGCATACTCATCTATCAAATTTGCAGGGTCTCGGATTTTTTTACTATGCAATTAACATGTGGGACCAGAGTATAAAATATGGTATGTGTTAAAAATACGGTGGTTATTTGAAACAACCTCCTAAATTATAGGTGGGTTTGTGAAACATATACTATACTTCGTGAGTTTAATTATGACTATAAAGCCAAAGTTTTAATAGGTTTATGAAATTTACTCTTTCTTGACAACGAACAAGAGGCTCTCTGCCTCCTTAACCAGACGAAACACAGAAGGCTAAAACATCTCAATGCAAAACTGAGGAATTGTATTACAGATGTATAGGCTGAGATAACCGTAAGAGCAACCATCAATCGAACGAGACAAACGCCGTTTGGTTACACTGGCCAGCGGTGATCTCGCCATCCCATAACTCATCTACTGTTTTATACGGCCCAGATTCATGCACGAAGAAATCGTAATTACACCTGGACTCCGGAAGCTCATTGATCTTGCTGTGGTCCTCATCCGTGAGCTCCCAATCAAAGATACTGAGGTTCTCTCGCATCCTCCTCTCGTTGAAGCTTTTGACGATCACGCAAGCACCCTGCTCGTAAACCCACCGAATGCAAACCTGCAGTTCAGAAAAAAAAATTGTAAGTAGCCAAACTATAAAAAATGCATTATTTAAGTTTATGAAAAGGGTAATACTGTACGGTGTTTATTTTTCATGTTCAGTGTACATGTTGTTTACTTTCAACATGGACGTTCTGTGGAATCAATGTATTAAGTGAAACCCCCACATTCGATGGAATCGTGAAAACCCTCTCAAAAATCCTATTTAGATGTTTTAGAAAATTATGAAACATAGCATATGTGTAGAGTACGTGGTGGAAAACATGCACACAATAATAAATCATGAAGAAAGAGAAGGAAAAAGACGAAACTGTGACTCTGTAGTATTTTTATCATTTTCAACTATGTTTGTTATTTTTGTATCTTTTAATAGAAAAGGAGTTTGGACCTGAATTTTTGTATGTCAAGTTTCATAATTTTCAAAACTTCTAAATAAAATTTTGAGAGGGTATGATTAATGTGAGGTTTCCACTGAATACCTGGGCGACCGTTTTGCCCCGGTCTTGAGCAATCTGTTTGAGAACAGGGGAATCCATCACAGAGTCGTTGGCCCATGGTGTGCCCTTCCCGCCCAGGGGGGAGTAAGCGCAAAGTTCGATTCCTTTCTCTCTGCAAAATACCCTCAACTTATTCTGTCGGCAATATGGGTGCACCTCCACCTGCTCTCCAATAATAGTCACACATATCAAATATATCACACATATAAATATAAAGTTAAGCAAATGTTACTTAATGATATGTTCTTTACGGATTGCACGGGGATAAGGTGGTAGCTCTAACTGAACTGTGAGAAACTTTAGAACGGATGAAACGTTAAAGTTAGCCGTTCGTTGTTTTCTGGGAAAGAAACAAAATGCAGTCAGATGAGGATGACAACTCGTAGAGATCTTTGCAGGCGAAAGACGAAATGAACCGATGAAAAATTTGACATCTCTTGTAAAATCCGCACTGAACTTTACAGTAAAAGAAATGTTGAAAGTGTGAGTTATTCAGTTCAACGCTCCATCATGTATAGGATCTCAGCGTGTGTGTAGCACTGTCAGTTGTAATGCGCCTGGCCATCTCCAGCGCACCCATGTACTGCCTATATAAGTCACATCAATACAACTTGTCAGTTCTCACTCTTTCATGGTAATCAGAGCCATTGCCATCTGCTCCTCCAGATCCCATGTTTTTCTTAGTTTTCGCCATGAGCGTCGTTCCTCTCCTCCCCGCTTCCAACGACAGCTCCGGCGTTGTCGGTGACAATGTCACTGTCGTCAATGCCACCGTTGCTGCCACGACTGCTGCTGCGGCTGCCGCAGCCACCACGGTGACCTCCTCCTCCTCCGCGGGCACTAGTGCTCCCGTCAGCCATGTCGCCGCCACCACTACTGCCTAGATGGCGCAACAGGTGAACATCACCGCGCTCATCCCGTACAAGCTGGACTTCGCCGCCAACAACTACGGCAAGTGGAGCCACCTCTTTCTCCTTCTTCTCGGCCACTTCTACCTGCGTAGCCACATCGATGGCACTGACCACGACGACAACGACGGCGACTGGGCCAAAGAGGACATCATCGTCTTTATGTGGATCAACAACACCATCTCTGAGAATGCTCTATGACATGACAACATGAGGGGCTTGGAACAAGCTCCACGACAACAACAAGGCAAGCCGGCGCTGTCAACCTGGAGGCCGTGTTCCGCAACCTGCAGCAAGGCAATTTCTCTGCTTCTTCCTACTGCCACCACTTGAAGACGTTGGCAGACGCCCTTGCTGACTGCAAGCAGCCCGTCACTAGTGCAGGTATTCGGGCCGTGCCCGGGCCGGCACGGCACGAGCCCGTTGTGCTTCGAGCCGTCCCATGCCGGGCTGTGTCAGTGTCGTGCCGGTCGGCCCGACATGGCGAAAATGAGACCCGGACGGCACGCGATACGACGGGCCATCATCGGGCCGTGCTGAGCCCAGGCACGGCCCAGTTTCAGTGAAAGCTCCTTCAGGAATGCGTTTTCAGTTAGAGAAGGTATTTTTATTGTTTAAATTTCAAAAATATCACCAAAATTTCAATAGTTTAGGACAGCTATATTACATGTGTATATCAAATTTGGGTTCCAAAATCGTCATACTTTGAGTGTAACAAAAAAAAAAAAAACAAAGGAAAAGTGAGTTTTTGATTTTTTTAATCTCAAAAAATATACTGAATTTTGAACTCAATTTTAGTGTGGAGCTGTTCCAAGTTGAACAATGTTTGCATGAGTGTGTGTTCAAAATTTACTAAACGATATAGAAGTTCTAAGCTTTTGAAACAAAGGAGGAGGAATTTGAACTTACATGAGTGTAAGTACTTCAAAAAAATGTATACAAAATTGGTATGTGTAGAGATGTATAAGTTGTACATCCACACAAAAAATGACTTAAAATATCATATTTTTTGGAGATCTACAAAAAGATGAAGAAAATATTCAATAGTTACCATTAATGAGTTGACTAATCAGTAGAAAATTGAACTAGAGAAGTTTGCATACAAAGATTCCACGTGATAGAGATGATTTTTTAAAGATTATAGAAAACATAATCATAAAATTTGGATCATATATGAATCAAAATAACAAAAAAAACGTTGGCTAAAGAACTTGACAAGAACACACTGTCCGGGCCAATCCAGGCTTCTGGGCCACCGTCGGGCCGTGCCGGCCTGAGCACGGCCCATGCAACTGTAAAGTGCCGTGCCATGCCATGCCGTTCGGTGTGCCCAACAACCGGCACGACACGAATTTGGCCCGGCCCAAGTCTCAGGGCTACCCATCACCGACTAGCAACTTCACTTGTGCTGCAGTTGATCCGGGGTCTTAACCCAAATTTCGTGTCTTATAAACTGAATTTCGTAATTTTGTGAACTGAATTTTGTAAACTGAATTTCACCTGGTTAGCAGCCGGGGTGATCTTTGCAAAGGAGAGCAGGCGCTCGAGCTTCTTGCAGCTGAAGTTGCTGACGCCGATGTCCTTGGCCAAACCACGCCTCTTGCATTCCTCCATCTCTCTCCACACCCCTTCCATGTCCAACGCCACCAGGTCTTTCTTCACAATCAGAGGGCCACCTTCCGCTGCCGGCGGCTTCATGCTCACCGGGTGGTGAATCAGGTACAGGTCGACATACTCCATATGAAGATTCCTGCCCAACAATCGCGTTGGTTACAAACTGAACAAGAAATCCGTGGTCGATCAATGGTGGACTAGCCGTGGCCATGTACTTACTGCAGTGTCTTCTCGAGCGCCGGCAGGACGCGGTCGGGATGCGCGTCGACGATCCAGAGCTTGGAGGTGACGAAGACCTCTTCCCGGGACGCGATGGTCCCGGCACGGACAGCGTCGGCCACGGCGTCGCCGAGCGCGGCCTCGGTGTTGTACGCGGCGGCCGTGTCGAAATGGCGGTACCCGGCGTCCAGGGCGCGGAGGACCGCCTCCTTCACGCCGGCATGCCCCTCGGCCTGACCGAGCGTGGGTGTCACCGTTCCCAGCCCGATGCGCGGCATCGGCTTGCCGGAGCTCAGCGCCACGACCGGAACCGCCATGGCCACGGTCCGGTCTCCCGTTGCTCTGCTCTGTGTTCTGTTCTATTCCACCGGCTGCCACGGCTCGCGTGTGGTGCTGAAACGACCCGTATCTCCGTGTCTCAATTGCGGAGTCTCTGTCCCGACGGCTAAATGCGTCCCCCCGCCCAGTCAAATTGCCGGACTGCATATTTTAGCAATTTTGTTTTCTGGATTGTATTCCCATGATAAAATGTCAATATCTCGTAGCCCGTATAATATCTTGTTGAATTTTAGAAAGCTACGATTAGTCATTTTAGCCTTGGCCCATGAGCCACAATCTTTTTTTTTTTTTTTGACCTGATGAGCCACACACTTTAGCAACACAAGAAAGTGACAGGCGCTTGTGTGCCTGACAGATGAGGCTAGGTTACAAAATGAGGTTGAGCCGAGTAATTTTTTTTTGTGACATAATAGATTTGATGTGCCAATTTGCAATTAAATTCAAAAGCTTCATAAAATGTCTCTAAGTACAAAGTACACGAATACAATGATTAAAAAAAGCAATACCTCCATCCTCCTCCTTCGTAACGAATTTGTTTGATGTCGCTACTGTTATGGCACAATGTGAATGCTCATTCCTATGCTCTATACAGTATATTGTTCTACTATGAATTTATTATATATATAATTGACTAAGAAAAGGAGCTACCACGTTCGCTCTCAAGGTCTAAAAATTCCCACGTTAATCCGAGAAAGTAAGAGGAGAAAATTACCCTGCCATTATGAAATTATTAGTCACAAAACCCCCTATAAATATTTATGAAATAGCTAAATTTGGAATTAAAAAATAGCCAAAAATACCCCTCACCCCCATTTCCAAATTACACACCATGCTATTATGAGACAAAAAATAGCTAAATCCGGAATAATAAAAATAAGCCAAAATACCTTAATACCTATTTCTAAATCACCCATCGTGCCACAATGAGTCAAAAATAGCTAAATTCAAATAATAAAAATAACCAAAAATACCCTTCACACCTATTTCTAAATTACGCATCATTCCATTATAAGTCCAAAAAATAACAAAATTAGGATTAGAAAAATAGCTAAAAATATTGCTAATTTTTATTTCTAATTCACCCACTATACCATTATGAGTCCAAAATAGATAAATTTTGGAATAATAAAAATATCCAAATACACTTAATTTGTAATTCTAAAAACACCGTTATAAAAATACACCACCGTATGTCTAGCTAGCAGGGCTCATTCTTTTATTTTTAGCATGACACGTTTTCTTCAAAAGATTTATTTGTAGCACGACACGTTTTTTCATACCATGACATATGTTAGTTGTTTAGCATGTCACGTTTGAACCAACATCACTTCTAGAACAAAATCAAATACAATGGGTTATCTAAGACACAATTCAAGATAATTGATGAATCATCATCTCACACTAAAATTGAGGGATTCTCAGAAATTCTCCAATTTATTTCTACTATTTATAAATATAGAGCATAAAATTAATAATAATAAACTATGTTAATTTTTTGCAATGATATAATTTTTTTAAGAGTAAAATGCACGAATGGCCATTGAACTTGTGTGTCTGTTTCAATTTGGCCATTGTACTCATGAAAGTGCAAATCGTGGCCGTTAAAGTTGACCCTCTCTGTGCCGATACGGTCATTACTTCGTAACCTTATGTATTTTCATGATATGGTGTACATATTATATTACCGCGATGCATACAAAATTCACCTTTTTCAATAAAATATTTCCATATATTACTTGTCTTAGGGCACCCAATATGCACGATTTGCACTTTCTTGAGTACAATGACCAAATTAAAAAAGCCTCACAAGTGCAGTGGCCATCCATATATTTTACTCGTTTTTTAAAATAGTATAATAAGTCTAACCGCGCAAAGGGCAGCCATACTAGACACTGCACGAATGAATTCTGTTTTCATCAATCATGGAACTGATTTTGTTCTGAGAGGAACACGAGACGCAGCACATTCAGCACGGCATCCCCTTATTCACTGAAACTTACAAAGTCTTGCAGCCAATGGATCAAACTGTACATTTCTAGTCGAGTAACCTTTCGGTCGGTAGAAAAAATAATGATGTATCCTAGCCATTGGGTGCCACTTCAGAAGCCTTTCATTTTTTTTTGTCAAATTTGCTGGTGGACACTGTGACTTTGTGAAATTGGCCGCTGGACACTGAGAAAAGTTGATTTGGCGGCCGGACACTATCAAAACGTGGATATTAGCTGTTGGGCACTATAACGTAGTAAAAGGGTTATTGTGATTTTTTTTTATCTCAATGTATATGACATACGACGACTTGAAGTTTTGCATATGTATGTATTGTTGCATTCTCTAACTATGTGTTTTTTCTCTTAATTTTTTTTCAGTGTTTGCAAAACTTTCCGACCTGAAGAATATTTATATTTCAGAATAAACTATGGAAACAGTCAAGATTTTTTTTTAAAAACACAAGTTAGAGAATGCAACAATACATACTTATGCAAATTCAAGTCATCATGTGCTATGAACATTGAGATAAAAAAATTCACAATAACCCTTCTACCACGTTAGGGCAGGTACAACGCTACACGTAAGCAGTCTCATAGCCCGTCTCATGCAACGCCACATAGGATTTTTGATGAGGTGGAAGAGAGAGAGGGAGGTAAAAGAAAGAGGCAGTTGTTTCGCGAGGCAACTACCTCAAGCGCTAAAATTTAGAAGTATGATACGACTTACACACCATTGTATGAGTTGTAGTTGTCATGCAACTCATAAATATTCCTTTTCTTATCCATAAATTAAGGGAAAATGCAATTACTACGAGACAACTAAAACAACCGTCTATTGTATGTGTGGTCTTATAAATCGTCTTATGATTACGTGTCATGTATGAGACCGTCTATGAGACAACACCTTTGTATCTGCCTTATAGTGTCCAACAACTAATTTCCACGTTTTGATAATGTCGGCAGCCAAAACGATTTTTTTCAGTGTCCAACAGCCAATTCCACGAAGTCACCGTGTCCACCAGCAAATTAGGACCCTTTTTTTTCTATTTCTTTCTTGACAATGAACAAGAGGCACTCTGCCTCCTTAACCAGACGAAACACAAAAGACCAAAACGTATCAAAACAAAATAGAGGAATTGTATTACAGATGCATAGACCGAGAAAACCATAAGAGCAACCATCAGTCGGACGAGACAAACACTGTTTGGTTACATTGGCCAGCGGTGATCTCGCCATCCCATAACTCGTCTACTGTTTTGTACGGCCCAGATTCATGCACGAAGAAATCGTAATTACCCCTGGACTCCGGAAGGCTTATTGATCTTGCCGCGGTCCTCATCCGTGAGCTCCCAGTCAAAGATATCGAGGTTCTCTCGCATCCTCCTCTCGTTGAAGCTCTTGACGATCACACAATCGCCCTGCTCGTAAACCCACCTAATGCAAACCTGCAGCTCGCAAAATGAAACTGAGTGTAAGCAGCCAAACATGACGCGCTATTACTCTTCTAGTAGAACTCTAAAGTGCCTGTTTGAGTCTTCAAAAGGCATGTTACTGTGATATTGGTGTTTACTTCTAAAGGTTGACACATTTTTGCGACTGTATGCTAATGTTTACCTGGGCAACAGTTTTGCCCCTGTCTTGGGCAATCTGTTTGAGAACAGGGGAGTCCATGACAGAGCCGTTGGCCCAAGGCGTGTCCTTCCCGCCAAGGGGAGAGTAGGCACAAAGCTGAATCCCTCTCTCCCTGCAAAACTCCCTCAGCTTATTCTGTCGGCAATATGGGTGCACCTCAACCTGCGCTCAAAATGAAAAATAAAGTAAGCAAGAGTCTTAATTATTGTTTAGTCCGAAAACAAGCAAGCCTTAAATATCAGTTGATGCATACATAAACATGAAAATTATGCAAATATCTATGTAACTCTATATAAGCCAATCGAAGAGGAGCGAGTACAGTATGTTTGCTGAGGGTTAATTGTATGCTGCATTCCTCTACCAGTATAAGTGTATGCTGGTTGTTTCGGCATTCAGGAAGCCCGGATTTTTTACGAAATATCTAATAAGTGTTTTTTAGGGGTTTCTAATCCTCGAATTTTCAGTCATATAGTTATGAGATATGTAGATTAGATAAACCATACGATAGAAAAAAAATTAAGTGTTTCTTCTTTGCTCTTACACCTGAATTTCTTTCATACTATCATGATTAAAAATCACATTAAGAATAATTATTTTAATTCCTTTATAAAGAAATGAACTGTAATTCCAATAAAAATTAACTACAACTGAGATGCAAAAAAAATTGTTAGATGGTTAGAAAACACATGAATTTTTCTGGGCATATTCTCATAATCTCTTGTGGGATTAATTAGACGTTCCGTATTTTTGTGGTCGTCGTTCCCAATGTGGCTTCTTTGGACCACGGCCCACGGGGATAAGGTGATAGCTCCAACGGAACTGTGAGAAACTTTGGAACGGACGATCTGTTGAAGTTAGCCGTTTGTTTTGTTTTGTTTTTTTTTTTGTTTTTTTTTTTTTTTTTTTTTTTTTTTGGGCCAACGCTCGTGTGGCCTGCTGGTCAGAGCGTGAGCTCCAGGAGCGTTGCTCCCGTCGACCCAGGCTCCAGCCGCGGCACCCGCGGTTGCTGTAGTGCGAGCTATAGTGACGCAAAAAAAAAATCCCCTCGCCCCTTCGCACGCAAAGCACAGGTAAAGCACTCGCGCCGTTTCTCATCGGCCAGCTGAGTCCCTGTGTACGAGTGCGGAGGGGGGTTCGGGGGTTTTCTCGATCTATGTGAGAAGATCATTCTCCTTAAAAAATGCCTGGGGCCGTCATACCCCCGCAGGTCGAGTTTTTTGTTGTTTTTTGGGAAAGGAAAAAAATGAAGCCAGATGACAACTCGGAGATATGCTTGCAACGAAGAGCATGTGAAGAAGAACTGCAGGCAAAATAATAGATGTTTGTTTCCGTTGAGAAATTTGACCATCTCTTGTAAATTCCAAACTGAACTTTACCTGGTTAGCAGCCGGAGGGATGTTCGCAAAGGAGAGCAGGTGCTCGAGCTTCTTGCAGCTGAAGTTGCTGACTCCGATGGCCTTGGCCAGGCCTCGCCTCTGGCACTCCTCCATCTCCCTCCACACCCCTTCCATGTCCAACGCCACCAGGTCTTTCTTCACCACCAGCGGGCCTCCTTCCGCCACCGGCGGCTTCATGCTCACCGGGTGGTGAATCAGGTACAAATCAACGTATTCCATCTGAAGATTCCTGCCAATCAAACGATCGAGTTGGTTGCAAGAACATGCACCTTGGTCAATCAATGTTGGGCTAGCTATCCGTGGCCAAGTACTTACTGCAGTGTCTTCTGGAGCGCCGGCAGTACGCGACCGGGATGCGCGTCGACAACCCAGAGCTTGGAGGTGACGAAGACCTCATCCCGGGAAGCGATGGTCCCGTCGCGGGCGGCCTCGGCCAGGGCGTCCCCGAGCGCGGCCTCGGTGTTATACGCCGCGGCCGTGTCGAAGTGGCGGTACCCGGCGTCCAGGGCGCGCAGGACGGCCTCCTTCACGCCGGCATGCCCCTCGGCATGGCCGAGCGTCGATGTCGCCGTTCCAAAGCCGATGCGCGGCATCGGCTTGCCGGAGCTCAGCGCCACGGCCGGCACAGCCATTGCCTCTTACGGTCCCCCGTTCCTCTGCTCTAGGCTCTGCTCCACCGACTGCCTCGGCTCGCATGTGGTGCTTAAAAGACCCGTATCTTCCTGTCTCAGTCGAAATACGAAAAAAAGATCGCCGGCTCCTTGTAAGCGTGGATATCTGGCTGGAACGGGGCTACACATTTTAGCAACCTTTTTTGTTTTTTGCGCTTGGATTGTATCCGTGTAGGTGTACCTAGTAATAACATGTCAATATTGGTCTCAAAAAAAAAATGTCAATATCTCGCTAGAGACATGAAAATTTGGATTATTGTGATGTCAAAATAGTGTTAAAGATGATTATATCCGTTCATTGTGAGATGAAAAGAATGAAATGAAGTATAGGTCCTCTAATTTTAGGTAGTCTGAAAAAGTACAAGCTACCTAAACCCAGAAAAACTGTTTTACGTAGATACCTAAAATTGATTTTAAGTAGCCAGTTTTAGGTAAGTTGTTGGAGTTGCTCTGAGCAACATGTTGCATTGCAGATTCAGCATGGCATCCTAGTTGACCGAAACTTATAAAGTATTGCGGACAATGGATCAAACTCTGCATTTCAAGTGATGTATCCTAGTCATTGGATGCCGCTCCACAAAACTTTCATCCTTTTCGAACTGTTTCTTCACAATTGGCAACAGACTCTATGCCTCCTTAACCAGACGAACCAGAGAGGGCCGAAACATCTCAGTTAACCATAACATATTAATTTGATTACAGATGTACAGACTTTGAAAACCATATAAGAGCAAAAGCAACCATCAGTCGCCCAAGACGAATGATGTTGGCTTACACTGGCCCTGCTGTGATCTCGCCATCCCAGAACTCGTCTACCGTTTTGAACGGCCCAGATTCATGGACGAAGAAATCATAGGTTACCCCTAAACTCCGGGAGGTCATTGATCTTGCGACGGTCCTCATAGGTGAGCTCCCAGTCAAAGATATCAAGGTTCTCTCGCATCCTCCTCTCATTGAAGCTCTTGACGATCACGCAATCGCCCTGCTCGTCGATCCACCTGATGCAAACCTGCAGTTTGCAAAATGAAATAGAGTGTAAAGAGCCAACACATGAAGCTCTTCTAGTAGAACACTGAAAATATTTTTTGTGTTTTGGAAAAGCATGTTACTGTGTTAATGATGTTTACTTTTCATCATCGTCTTTGATACATTTTGTATAATTTCAGAAAATACATTCTGTAGAATCTATCTATACCCATGCGATGGTTTGCTAAAGCATTATTACCTGGGCGACGGTTTTGCCCCTGTCTTGGGCAATCTGTTTGAGAACAGGGGAGTCCATGACAGAGCCGTTGCCCCATGGCGTGTCCTTCCCGCCCAGGGGAGAGTAGGCACAAAGCTGAACCCCTCTCTCCTTGCAGAACTCCCTCAGCTTATTCTGTCGGCAATATGGGTGCACCTCCACCTGCACTTCCAATGAAAAAAAAATGGTAATAGGCAAGAGTCTTAAATTTTGTTTAGTCAGAAAAAAAGCAACCCTTAAATATTAGGTTGATGCATACATGAACATGGAAATTATTCAAAATATATATGCTAACTAAATGAAATGGTAAAAGCCAACCCAAGAGTAGCGAGTAAAGTACGTATGGTATGTTTGTTGGGGCTTGCTATGCAGCATTCGTCTACCGCAATGTGTATGCTGGTTATTTTGATATTGTTGCCGACAGGGGCGGAACTACAGCTCTCCATCGGTGTGGTGTGATCTGACACCGATGGATTTCTGAGACTCTAGAGAAAATGACACCGGTAGCAAAGGAAGCTGACACCAGCGAATCTCCTGGCTGGCTTCGCCCCTGATTGCGGACCTAAGCCCAAGGGCAAGAAGGCCACCGGAAAGAAGGGGGATGATAAAATGAGACTCCGCGACGACTTGGTTCGTATTTTTAAGGTCCTCGTCCCTAATTTGGCTTCTTTGGACCACGGGGATAACGTGATAGCTCCAGTGGAACCGTGATAAACTTTGGAATGGAGTGAACCGTTAAAGTTATCCGTTTGTTATTTTGTGGGAAAGAAAAACAAATGGGAGCGAAATGAAAACCTGAAGACATCTTTGCATCGAAGAGCATGTGACAAAAGAATTACAGGCAAAAAAATAAATAAAAAAAATAAGAGAGGAGATCTTCCGATGAGAAATGTGACGACCTCGATCTCTTGCAATTTCCAATCTGAATTTTACCTGGTTAGCAGCCGGAGTGATCTTGGCGAAGGAGAGCAGGTGCTCGAGCTTCTTGCAGCTGAAGTTGCTGACGCCAATGGCCTTGGCCAGCCCTCGCCTCTGGCACTCTTCCATCTCCGCCCATACCCCTTCCATGTCCATCTCCACCAAGTCTTTCTTCACAATCAGCGGGCCACCTTCCGCCGCCGGTGGCTTCATGCTGACCGGGTAGTGAATAAGGTACAAATCCACGTACTCCATCTGAAGATTCCTGCCGAACAATCGCGTTGGTTACAAACTTAACAAGCAATCCGTGGTCGATCAATGGTGGACTAGCCGTGGCCAAGTACTTACTGCAGTGTCTTCTCGAGCGCCGGCAGGACGCGGCCGGGATGCGCGTCGGCGACCCAGAGCTTGGAGGTGACGAAGACCTCGTCCCGCGACGCGATGGTCCCGGCGCGGACAGCCTCGGCCAGGGCGTCGCCGAGCGCAGCCTCGGTGTTGTACGCGGCGGCCGTGTCGAAGTGGCGGTACCCGGCGTCCAGGCCGCGGAGGACGGCCTCCTTCACGCCGGCGTGACCCTCCGGCTGGCCAAATGTCGATGTCGCCGTTCCCAGCCCGATGCGCGGCATCGGCTTGCCCGAGCTCAGCGCCACGGCCGGCACCGCCATTGCCATGGTCCTCCCCCGTTGCTCTGATCCGTGTTCTGCTCCACCGACTGCCACGGCTCGCGTGTTGCGCTTAAAAGACCCGTATCTCCGTATCTCTCTCCTGACGGCGAAAGACGAGTCAAATTGTTGACTCTAGCACCCGACGGCTAAAGCCGTCCCACTCAGTCGAAAAACGGAAAAAAGGTCGTCGGCTCCTTGTAAGTGTGGATATATGCCTGCAGGAACGGGGCTACATATTTTAACAATCATTTTTTTTTCGCGCTTTGATTGTATCCACGTGTATACCTAGTAATATAATAACAAACATGTCAATATCTCGGAGTCCTTACCATATCTTGTTGAATTTTAGAAGTCTACGATTAGTCGTACTCATTTTTTTTTTTTGCCTTGGTCCCATTTCATGAGCCACTACGGGAAACCGGCTATATGCCGTGTGTTCCGCGGTTTGCCGAGTGCCTTTTGTCGGGCACTCGGCAAACAACGGATTTGCCGAGTGCTGACACCAAAACTCTCGGCAAAATGATGGCACTCGGCAAACCCAGAGTTTGCCGAGTGCTGGAGCCTTGGCACTCGGCAAACCCAGCATTTGCCGAGTGCCGCACCGTGGCACTCGGCAAACTCCATCATTTGCCGAGTGCCCTACAACGGCACTCGGCAAACTATTTTCTTTTTATTTTTATTTTTGGCCTCTCTTTTTTTCAGCCATGAATGTATGTATGCATGTTACTTTATGTTGAAATTTGGTATTTTTCTCGATTCGTTTGTTATATTTAAGTAAATTATTTCATTTAAAGTATTTATTGAAGATAATTCAAATTTGAACTACAAGTGATTACAATATTGAAATGTAGATACTCAAAAAATGATACTCATGTTCCTGAGTACAATGTGAGGGTGTAACCATGAAATGAACGGAAAAATTGCGCATCTTGTACATGAAATATGAGGTTGAACAAGTGGTGAAATAATATTTTAATTTTATAAAATTCAAACAAAGTCTGAAAATTACGAAACTCGCGCTGGTATCATGAAACCATACGTGAAAGCCGTGCTAAATCATAGAAAAAGTTTCTCAAAAGTTGTGACGCGTGTTGTTTACAAACCGGAGGTTCTCTGAAGAAGATCCATAGAGTTATGAGGTGCTCGTTTAGATTTTAAGTCAAAACAACGGTGACATTATTGTTTCACTATAATTCTTTTTTGTTAGTTAATAGAACTTAGGAAATGTATTTACACAAATTTTGGTGATTTTTTGAATTTGTTTGGTATTTGTTTATTTTTTTTCAACTGTCGACTGAAAAAGTATATTTGAAGAATTTGATTTTTTTATTTCAAATTACCTCAGATGGATGAACATCCAAAATGAGAGCTGAAGATCACAACAAGTTATGAAAGTTTGTAGTTAATGACATTTTCATTTGAAATCATATTGTCAACGAAAACTAATTGAATTTCTCAAATTTTAAATTCAAATTTTATAAATGGCCTCGGATGGAGATATTATCAAAATAAA
Organism: Eragrostis curvula; assembly: GCA_007726485.1. Lineage (NCBI taxonomy): Eukaryota > Viridiplantae > Streptophyta > Magnoliopsida > Poales > Poaceae > Eragrostis > Eragrostis curvula. The sequence continues at coordinate 36,010,665 of CM017439.1, forward strand.
ATTTGTAGACCTCCACGAAATATAAAACTTTGTAGTTGACAACTTTTATATTTGAAATTGTTTAATACCTCAAATTAAACACACAAAGCAAATAAAAAAACACAATTGCCACGTCATCAATCCATCCATTCCAAATCCAGCCCTCTCATTGGTCCAATCCAAACCACATGGATCCCTCTCCCTCATCTCTCTCCCTCATCTCTCTCCTTCCACCGAACCAGCCATTCTTTCTTCTCTCTCTCTCTCTCTATCTCTCTCTCTCTCAACTCCACCGGTGGTGTCTCAAAAAAAAAAAAAAACTCCACCGGTGGCCCAAGGCAGCGAGGAGGCGTGGAGGCCGGCGAGGAGCGCGGAGGCGGCGAGCAGCCGGCACGCCGTGCGCCGCCGCGCACTCCGTGACGGCGCTGCCGTGTCGGCGTCCGCCTACGTGTCGGCGCTGCCGTCGCTGGAGGACGCGGACGCCGCGTCCGTGGTGTCGTCGGGGTCCAGGACCAACGGCGGCTTCTCCCTGCAGCTCGGCCACGGCCACGCCGCGCGTGACGCCTTCCTCGGCGCGCGCCTTGCCTGGACCAACCCCATCCAATTCGGAGGGGCAGGGGAGCAGCGGCTGGTGCTGCGCGTGCGTCGGCACGACCGGACGCGGGTGCTGCGGCCTTACCTGCAGCACGTGGAGTCCGTGGCCGACGAGATGGAGCAGCGGCGGCGCGAGCTGCGGCTGTTCGCCAACACCCAACAAGACGGGGGCTGGGCGTCGGCGTCGTTCACGCACCCGGCGACGCTGGACACGGTGGCCATGGACCCGGACCTGCTCGTCCTGCTCCCTCAGCTGCTCGGCACGGTGCGTGCGACGGCGGCGGGGTGGCCGGTGGTGGTCCCTCAGCTGCGCACGGCGCGGCTGCGTGGTGGTGGTGGTGGGCGGCGGTGGTGGGCGGCGGTGGCGTGGTGCGGCGCGGTGTGGTGGTGCTGGTGGTGGGCGGCGGTGGCGTGGTGGTGGTGGTGGTGGTGGTGGTGGGCGGCGGTGGCGTGGTGGTGGTGGTGGGTGGCGGCGGCAGGTCTTTTTTTTTTTAATTATTTCAATAATGTTTGCCGAGTGTCGGTTTTGGCTCTCGGCAAACACTTTGCCGAGTGCTCGACAAAAAGCACTCGGCAAACCCGTCTTTGCCGAGAGCTGTTTGCCGTCCGGGCTTTGCCGAGTGTTACACTCGGCAAACTTTTTGCCGAGTGTAATACTGGCTTTGCCGAGTGCTTCGGGCACTCGGCAATTATGGGCTTTCCCGTAGTGAGCCACACATTTTAGCAACATGAAAGTAACAGGCGCTTGTGTGCCTAACAAATGAGGCTAGATATAAAAAATCCTAGTTTTGCCTAAACAATTTTATTTCTGTCCGCACCGGCTATATTTCCTCGCTCGGTCCGCGGTCTGATGTACATAAAAAGTCATCAACAGTGCTGGTTATTCAAAATGATGAATGGGTATGTACACATACCCATGGTGGTTTTTAGAACGTGGGAGTAGCTACACTTAGGAATAGAATGGATTTCCCCCCCAAAAAAATTAAGTCATTGTATTATAAATTTCTCGTCGTTAGTTGCTCGTGTACGCATCATTTTCAATTGCAGTTTTAAATTTCAAACAAATAAATGCTGGATCAACATTTTTTTCTTTGTGCTTCATGCAAGGAAGAAGACCATTTTACTACCTTCAAGTATCTGTGTTGTTCACTTAAATGAAACACATGCATTAAATAAAGGAAAAAGTTCATTTTATTACATTCAAGTATCGGTGACAATGCAAGGAAAATGAATGTCAAAGATATACAATCATCTCACATTTATATTGGATGACTAACATTTAAGTGAGACATAGTAAGAGAAACACACTTACGATAGTTAATTGTCACTATGAATGTAAATGATTTTAATACACTAAATAAAAAAATTATCCACCACTTTGTCACCGGCTTTCAAGTGTGCCGCAACTTCGTTGACCACGCTATCGATTTTCAAGTGTGCCGCAACTGCGTCAACTGCCAGCGCGTCCGAACTTCCAGGTGTCCTGCAACTGCTGCAACCACCACTGCGGGCGACTACTACTGCTATGTCAGATACCACGTTGTCGACAACCGCCCTCGTCCACCACCGTCACAGTAGGCTACCTCACCGTCCAGCACCACATCAACCACCGCCTCATCAGGCGCTCCACATCGTAGTCCATTGATGTAGTATTTTTAGAAGACTATTGATGTACTTATTTTCATTATTTTGCTAAATGTATTGAACAACAAATACATCGCATTATTGCAAAACAAAATGCATCGTATCTATATATCTCTACTACATAATAAAAGATGACCCGTCGTCCGCACACCCCCACCCCCCTCGCACCCCCGCACGACGAACGACGAAAAACAATCCGCACCCCGCTGCGAACAAACAACGAAACAGATGTACACCGCACATCAGAGACCAAACGCACGGGATGAATTTCGTCGTTGGTTGCAACTCGCGCACCCCCAAATCCGGACCCCTCTCCCAACCTGCGATCCATCCGTGCATCATGCATCCTACGGGTCAGATGGAATTCGTAGTTGGTTTGCAACTCCGATCCGATCCCAACCCCGCGTGAATCCCGCTCCCGCACATCTACTGCGATCCACCTTGATCTCGCGCACACCCGTCCATCACAAGTCCAATGGACCAGATGGAATTCGGTGTTGGGTGCACCTCCGATCACAACAGTTGTATAAATGATGATCCAACCCCGCTTCCCGAAACCTAACCAAAGGCAGCCGCCGCTCCTTCACTTGAACCCTAAATTCTAGAGGTTAGTCCTAATTCCTTACTGATTGCTTCTAATCTACGACATGACTCTTGGTTGGGGCCAGGATAGCATCGAGAAGGAGGTGAGCATGGACCCTAGATCTTGAAGGCTCACCTTCTGGAGCTCATCGCCGACTGCACACGGCGGCGCGGGACCAAGCCGCATGGATCTGCAGCGCACGGAAGCCGCCTCCCCGCCTCATCGACAAGCACACGTACCACGGCGGAACACATCGACAGTGACGCGCGCGGGTAACAAAACCCGCACGCGCGCCGGCGATGAGATCCGCCGCGGAACCCAACGAGGCTGCACGGCGTCACCTCGTCCAAGTGGTCGCCGCCTCTTGACGCAGCATGAAGAGGATGCCAGGCCTCGCCGTGCCTCGCGCGCACGCCGCCGCCGCCGCGCCGCTCTCACTCGCCGGGAGCTGGGAAATGCGGAGGCGAATGTGAAATTAGGGTTAGGGTTACGCTGGGAAGGGTTTTTATTTGATGAGGAATTGTTTACGGCCGTTGATCAGCAGCCGACGGCGGAGATTGAGCGGCGGTATAACAGGCCGGGCCGACGCGCAGGTTTTTCAGCCCACTGGGCTCCTGGCCCGTGCGGGCGCGCGCAGGCGCTTAACTGGGCTGGGCCAATTTCAGTGTGGAGTGGGCTGCTGAGATAACTGAGAACTAAAGGCCCGCTTCGACTTTATTTTTTGTTTTTTTCAGCCTTTCCTGATTACACCCTGTTTTTCCTATGATTTGGATATTTTCCTATCATTTGGATATATAGTATTTGGATGCACACTTTTTGGAATTGTATTTTTGCTTTATTTTGGATTTTCAGGGCTATAATTTTTATATCTGCTGCTAAATGTTTTTGTAAACTATGGACGTTTGGATGATATAAAACAATGAAGCCATATTTATCACTTAAAACTATGGACCTTTTTTCTGATATGGCTCTTTAGAGTTCATATTTATCACTTAAATGATTAAATTGTGTATGCCTGATCTCTTGTAATTATTCTTCTTTGCACAAGTTAATTGTGTAAGACCCATTTGTTTTGAACTTCAGTGAATTTACATTTTTTTATTTATGTGCATTTTACTCTCATGCACAGTGACGGATTTATTTTCATATAACGAATTGGCTGATCCTTATAATTTACAGTTGACTAATAATATTTTTATTGTACAGGGCTGTTAGCTATGGACATGGACAATAGAAAAATGTATCCTAGACGGACTCCGTTCATTGATGTAACCAACCTGACAAACGGAAAGAATCATGATGGCTTGCGACATGAAGAATGCGCCTTTCAAATTCTAGGTACAACTTTGCTTCAAGTAAAATGTCATACAAACTTTGCATTGTTGGACTCACTTTATAGGTTTTGTAGTGCCCCCTAATTATCGCCAGAGCAGAGAACTAACAGAAGAACAAAGACGTGAGAAATGTGAGAGGGATAGGGCTCGATATGAGAAAGCGCGTCCAATCCAAAAGAGGGCCAGAAAAGATAGCAACATACCATTGCAGCCAAATAGTAATAATGCATGTCAATCGGAGCATCACCAACGCATGTTCTGTTCCATGATCTATGTTTATTGTTCAATTTAAGATATCTAATATAAACATCAATAACTAATAATTTAATTCTGCAATGTGTAGATGTTAGCCTGAGACCGTCAGGAACTCATAAGGACCTTGCTTCTTCACCATCAGCTATGCCAGCTCAAAAGGTGTTCTTAATTGATTTAACTGCATCTCTGAATGCTTCAGACTTAGGTATGTAACCTGTCCTCTATGGAATTACATAATTTATTCAATCATTTAGCATAATATTCATTAATTTATTATTTCTAATTATAATCATATCAACTATGATGCTTACTATGATGGTTTTATTACAGGAAATAGACATGATGTTGATGAATCACAACATGGTAGCTTGCCGGAAGGGCAAATGCAGTCACATTGTGTTGTTCCTTCAAGCAAAAGAATAACAACCAATGATTCTGTTACCATTACTCCTCCTGATAAGAAGCCAAGACGTCGAACATTGTGAAGCAAACAAATTGAAGCAAAACACGTGCGCGCGAGAGCACATTACGCAAATATGACGCCAGCACAAAGGGAAAACAGACGTGCACGTCAAAGGGTACAAAAAGCACAAAAACGCAGAACCCTACGTGAGGAGCAAATTGAGGCAAACCGCGAAAAGCGGATGGTGCATAACATGACACCCTAACAGAGGCAGGCGATAAAGGATTGTGAATATGCACGTCGCATTAAACGACGGAACACTATACATCCAGACTCCATCGACATGATAAATCCTAACTAGAATGGAGTTGACTAATTTCTTCAAACTTTTGTGTGCAACATTGGTTCACATTAAACCATTAGAGTGTGAAGGCTTGTTAAGATAACTTTTTTAGTTATTATTTCTTTTATCATTTTGATACTTAACGTCACTATGGTACTCTGCCACTAAAGCATGCATGCATGGTTATTACTACATATTTATCCTGTTCCTGGAAAGTATGATATCTGAGTAAACTTGCTGTGCACAAACCTTATGAAAAGAAGAAGAAGAGGAGGTTTTGTTGCTTCAGACTTTAATTTGTAATCTAAACTTGCTTTTGAATTATCATTGTGGGATTGCCGAGGAAAACAAAAGTGGTGCTTGACAGGCAGTCACTAATAGTTCTACAATTTTCTCGCTTGTCATTGTCCATGTTTTATTAGACTATTGAGGTTTTGACATAAGGAATGTTCAGTTTTTTAGGGCTATGGACCTTACCTGGGTTAACAAACTTCAAAGTTGCTCGGTGAAAAAAATGGCTGGCTCAGTACATTGCCAAATAGATAATTATGTACCGCTTTGGCTCAACTACAATTTGAGCCGTGCAATATCATGTATCCCTACGCTATCTTCGGTTCCCGTGGCATCGCACGGGCATTCGGCTAGTACTATATAAAAGCAACCCACTAAGTGTCATAATTACTATAAAGCTGCTCTCACATTGCGCCACATCACCTATAAATTACATCCATTGGATATGGAGCTTCTATTTGATCACATCCGTCCACATCCAAATTAATTTTTTTCTTTTGTTAGCATTCTACATTTAGTTCTTTACCACCGTCAGTAACCTGCCAGAGGGAGAAATGCTAACCGAAACCATTACTTCGTACTTGGCCAGTTACCTTGCGTGTTGCCATGTCTGTGTATTAGCTACCTGCATGCAAAAACTGCCGCCAGTGATGGACAATCAAGACACCGATGTTTCCTCTTCCAATTCCTCTCCCATATGTCTCCCCGGGGTAGCCTTAAAATGTGATGCGTTCAGACATCCTACGATGAGCATCCATGCATGTATATAGCGAGAGATTTGGCAAGCTACAAAAAGTGGCCAAAAGCAAGCCATGATCAAACCATGTCCCGAGACAAATCGAGCACCAGCAGTGTTGCTGCAAATCGAGCTGCATGCGTCGAGCAATCAACGGATCGTCATGTCCTTCTGCCTTGCCGGAACTCGCGTCTGCTCATATCGATCATCGAATTGTCATGTCCTTCTGCCTCCCCGGAACTTACAATGATCATTTATAATGCACCAGTTAATCTTTTTTGTTTTGGTTGCCCTCTTCCTCCTCTGCCATTGCATGTATTTGATTTATATAGAGTGCGGATCCATTCAGGTTCCTGGCCCGTTCTTTTTCTTTATATAAGCAGCTATGCGGGAATTTATTTTTTCCTCTAAGCGCCAATTTGTGTGTTTGGACTATTGTGAACAATCATTTTCAAATCCTTCTCAGCTTGGAGTATTCAAATCTTTCTCAGGTTGGCTTGGGACAACCCGAAGTTGCTTTGGATGGATTCTTTTCTATTATTGTAAGAAATCTGTTTTGATAAGTTAGTTGCATCAATTTACATGCACAGGGGAGTATAATAGATTCCAGTCAGCCATGACCTGAATTTTTTTGCACGCATGGAACCTTAATGGATTTGGCAGAAAAAAAGGTTAATTTTTTGCTAAGGTAACTGAAGCCTCTACCACCATTCTTTTTTTGAGCAATCTCTCTACCACCATTCTCAGCAGGCGAACCATTGTCACTACTGCAGGACAATCAAGACGTTGATGATTCCTCTTCCAATTACTCTCCCAGTCAGTTTCTCCATTCTATCCTTAAAATGTGATGAATTCAGTCACGAGCATTCCATTCATACATGAAGAGAATACAGTAAGGCTTGACAAGCTGCAGAGACAGCAAGCGGCAATCAGGCCAAGCTCCGAGACAAAGCTCAGCATCATCCACACCTCGCGCTCGCGCCATGCATGCCAAGCTTTCTGCCTTATATATGCTTACACATCCTAGCAAGACCTGTACGGACACAGAGTCGATCGCTTCAACTCTAGATAAGTTTATATTTTTTAAGTTTATATGTCGTTGTTACTGCCCTACATTCAGTTTTTCTCTGAATGCCCAGATCAGTTCTTTGTTGCACAAATCTTTCTACATGTATATCTGAAAATTTGTTGACAGATGTAACCATTTTCGACAGGTGCGAATTTGTTAAAGTTTTATACTTTCAATAGTTGATGTAAACATTGTTGCCTCTCTTTTTTTCATGCATATTAGGAACCAAAATATCTGATTAGAAAATTTATATGTTCAGTTGATGGTCTTAACCACTTATTTCTTCATCTTGGGTGACCGAAATGCTTGACAGAATGTCACATGCATTTTTTCATAAGTTCTTCATCCCATACCAACTCATAATGTTTTATCTTCTCAGACTTAGATGTTGCTGTTAACTATATTTATCTTAAGAGAAGAAACAATGTAGATGACCTTGCATACATAGTCATAAAAAATGTATTTTAGGATAATATGTTAGTCTCATCTTTCTATTCATCCAGAGATAATCCTAAAATCCCGCAGCAACGCGCGGGGAATTCACCTAGTTATTACTATTGATGGTGAGAAGCATTGTAGTTGTGCGTTGAAAAAATAGTATATGGCAGGGATGTGTGGGATTGCGTTAAGATTTGAACCAAATTAAGAGCCTCTTTGGTAGGGCTGTGGCTGTGCCGGCTTCAGCTGTGGCTGTGGCTTCTTTAAGAAAACGGCTGTGCTGGCTGTGTCTGCGGCTGTGCTTAAAACGTTTGGCAAAACGGCTTTTTCTGCAGCTTCTCCATATTTTTGAGGACAAATATAGAAAGATGAGGACGCCGTAGAGAAAAGAAGCCGGTGAAGTTACCATTTTGTGGCTTCATGCTTCATCTTATTTTTGGATATGGCTTCCTCCTTTTTTTAAGGAGAAGCACCTGAGGAAGCACCCCCTTTGGCTGGAAAATAGGTGAAGCCGCTGAAGAAGCCGTTAAAGAAGCCCTACCAAAGAGGCCCTAAAGCTGCCAATTAACCACTGAATTGCATGCATGAAATTAATTAAAAGCAATCACTGAATTTCTGTAAATCACAATTTTAAGCTTTTCCCATAAATCAATCGATTCTTTTCTTAGCAACAAATCAAGAGGATCCATATTATATGGCAGTTCATTTTAAATAATAAATATTTCCATCGAGTCAAGAGGCAGCTGGTGGTCAATCGTATAAATATTCCAATTATAAATATACACCCGGTGTGTCAATGATTTCTTCATCGTTTATTTGAACTAAATTACAGCCACCAATAAAACAATCGAGATTCCTTTTGTTAGCAACAAATATAGAGGAACCTTAGTATCTGGCAGTTTAATTCCAGTTATGAAGCCACGTGGCAATCGTGGTAAGCAATACTCAATCAAAAGATATCCAGTTATAAATATTTCAATGCATAAACCAGAGGCACGGTCTACAGTATAAATATACCGGCGCATCACCGATTTCTTCATCATTCCTCGTAGACCTTGCTGATCAGAGCCATGAGGAAGATGGAGCTATTGATCCTCCTGATGGTCCTCCTCGTCTCTGCCTCCCGTAAGTCAAAAGCGTGTTACTCATTCCATAAGAATTATGTGTATGGAGGCTATATGTCATTATCATTTCCTAACCTTATTATTTAGTCGAAAACGAAATCGAAACCGGTAACCTCGGAAATGAAAACGGAACCGAAAATGTCGGAATATCGAAAGCGAAACTATCGAAACGAAAATATGTCGATATCGGTCGGAAGCCGATAATTATGATCGAAAATGCCGAGCTCTAATATATATGTAAACTACTTATATTGACATAAGCATGTAATTCATTTTGTATAATGGCATGTGTTCGTGCAAACCACTCAAATACATGATTAAATAATTTGAAAACTAATATATGAATATTGGCCTAATCAAGTAATGCAGCATGGATGGAATAAGGCATTCGTGTATAGGGCAATCAATCAACCGAGGAGGCAGCAGGGCAATAGTTGGATAGAAATCATCATAATTAATTACTACCATGCCAAAATCACGGTCACTGCTTTATGACAACTGCTTTATACGGTATTTTCGACGGAAAATTCAAGATAATACGATATACCGTCAATTCGATCGAAAAATCTCTCTATCGTTTTCATTTTCATTTCCGTATAGATTTTTCCATTTTCATTTTCGTTTCCATATTTCCCATAATCGTTTTCCCATTTTTTGTTTTTCCGGAAACGATCGTCGGTAAATCGGGAATTTCCATCACCGTTTTCATCCCTATATATGTGGTTCTGGCGATAGAGGTCTGGATATGTATTCCATTATCACACACACAAAATAAAAATACTAATTGGTATGATGTACGTACGCAGACATGGTGATGGCCAGCGAGCGGTGCCCCGGATCATCCAGCCCCTGTGGGTTTTTGCGCTGCTTGAATAACGACAATTGCATCAAGTGCTGCAAGAACAGAGGCTTGGACGTTGGTTGGTGCAACGGTAACATCTGCTACTGCTGCGATACATAGGAACTGTGACCCGATCGACCTTCCACATATGATAATAAACTGATGCATTGTTCACTTCGAGATGCATCATTGCCCCACCAGTTTGGTTGGTCTCCTACGTATGTGATGATTGGCTGCCACCGAACTTGTGTTTGTGATCTACTTCGCTCATCCTTCACAATGTTTTAATTAAGGCATCTCTTACACCAATGCGGTCGCATTCACGGGTCAGCCATAAGTACATCCACATCAACCCCTTTACACCGACTGTCCGATAAGCCTGTATGAAAGTACAATTAAGCCATTTAATGCAGATCTGACCAGGGCTTAGAATCACTAGGTGGGCCGGCGCACTCCGATGAGAATGAACATTTATAGGCTCCGAGTCCAATAAGCCAGAGGACACCATTGACGGTCCAGAGGACGCTAAAACTTTAGTTGGACACGGGTCGGAAAGGCTCCAGCCTCTTATATAACGGACTACTGAGACATGCCATTCGAGTTAGGCCCATGAAAAAAATTCATGGAACCAAAAGGCCTGCCGAAATCGAACACAATCCACCGAGATAGCCCACAAAGAAAAAGAGGTGATGTGCCGACACAAGAAATAGCCACATAGGCCAAAATGTTGTGAGGAATACAAAGCAGCGTGGTGGTGTTTACCTTGCGATTCAAGGAGGAATTTAGACACCTTTGCTACGCTCGCACAAGGAAGGCTACCAGGAGATTGATTTCTGATTTGATATCGCAATTCATGTGGCAGTTGGTGGTGGTTTACGTTGTGCAGATTTTGATCTTCAACTTGGAGAGGTTGCTCTATTGTACTGCGTCACCGAGTATGAAATTCCGATCTATACTTTGGGGTACCAGGGTGAAAACTCTGCCTAGCTGATAGCTACAGTGCTGACGACGAATATGCCTTGTTGAAGGCGTCGTTGTGGTGCCCCATTGACATCCAGATCGTAGGACTCCTGATGAAAACCTGTTATGATGGTGACATCTTGAATGTCGTGACCTTCATGAAAGCATCGTTTTTGGAGACAATTGCCACTAGTACAGATTTGCTGAATAATAACGATTTTACTATAGATCTGTCACTATTTGGGGGGGGGGGGGGGGGTTTCCTGTTTTCGGCTAATTTTTATGACGTTACGGCGTTTCGTCACTAAAAACAACAAAACAGACTCGTTTGGTGACGAAAAAGCGTCACTGTTGCCTTTCGGACCCACTGGTCAGGTTGTTTATGACGAAAACTAAGCGTCACTACCGTTCATTCCAGGATTTCGCCCGCCCGCATCCTAGTCAGCATATGGGCGAACCCACATATTCATCGCGGGAGGGGGATTTCGCCCGCCCACATCCTAGTCAGCGAACAGTAGACCCACACATTCGTCCCAGGAGGGGGATTTCGCCCCCCGCATCCTAGTCAGCATGTTGTGGACCTACACGTCAGTCAGAATTCGTCCTTTGCTAAAGGATTTTCCGCACACGCATCCCACTCAGCATAGCGTGGACCCACACGTTAGGCACAATTCGTCATTAATAAAATGGGGAAATATGCCCACACGCATCCTAGTCAGCACATGGCGGACCCACACGTCAGTCAAAATTCGTTCTGTGATAGAGGATTTCCCGCACGCATCCTAGTCAGCACATGGCGGACCCACACGCATCCCAGTCAGCATATTTTGACCCCACAAGTCAGGCATTATTCGTCATTAAAATTGTGCCCACGCATATCCTAATCAGCACATGGCGGACCCACACTCCCCAGTCAGCATATTGTGGATCCACACGTAAGGCAGTATTCGTCATAAATGGGGAAATATGCCTACACGCATCCTAGTCAGCACATGGCGGACCCACACGCACCCCAGTCAGCATATTTTGGACCCACACGTCAGGCATTATTCATCATTAAAATTGTGCCCACGCATATCCTAATTAGCACATGACGGACCCACACGCATCCAATCAGCATATTGTGAACCCACACGGTAGGCAGTGTTCGTCACTATATATTGGGGGATATTTTAGGCACATAGCGGACCCCGTCGCAAAGAAAAATTGCGGACCCACATGCATCCTATTGAGAACATCGGGACCCATAGGTCAGGTAGTTTTCGTCATTAACGGGGCCTGACGTGTGGACCCAATTCAAATTCCGTACCACAGCTCATGTACTTATGCCAAAAAAGAGGGAAATTAAACCCTTGTACATTAACCTAAATACGTATTCAGAGGGAAACATTTGGGCGGGCCGCCGCTCTGTAGCGATGATTGGACCCGCATTTTGTCCGGTATGTGATCTCATCGGCCATGCTCCTTTCCCATGTTTGTAGTTCAGTGCCCGTTCGCTATGCCTCTTATCCTCGCCGGCACCGCTGAGCTGCCTCTCTCTCCCCTTTGCTGATATAAAGCACCGCACGGCCGGCCTAAACCCCTTATCTCTCCTCCGGCCGCCGTAACCCAGGCACTAGAGAATAGAGTTTCACTGCCGCCGTTCTCTGCGGATTCGAGTCCCCGGTCGCGTAACCCTAGCTCCAGCGTTTCGCCGCCACGTTTCTGCAAATCTGAGGTCTGCTGCTGGCGATCTACGCTGGGTGGTTCCCCCATCGCCCTCTTCATCTTCTGCAGTGGTGAGACCCTATGTATTTTTTCCTTTTTCCTTTTTCGAGAAATACGTACCCCAATTTTTTCTTCGGCACTATGTTCAGTTATTCATAGAAACTCTGAGTAGTCTTAGTATCGGATGAAAATCTGAGTTGACGCTTTTTATTTGCCAGGATGTTTAGTTGGTCCTCAAGTTGTGGGATCTGGTACAGTTGTTGAAGTTGTGGGAATCAAGTCACTCTCCAAGGACCCCTTCGACCGTTTACAAGAGCTTCATGCTGAAGTTCTGACAACTAAAGAAGGCCACAAAACACTTCGATGACTGATGGATAAACAACATCAAGAGTTGGCAACGTTGAAGGAGGAGGCAAAAGAAGCAGATGCAGCAAGGAAATCTCAGTCCGATGAGATTGAATGTTTGAAGAAGCAAACTGAAGCTGACAATGTCTGCCTGGAGGAACTGCTGAAGCTCCATCACTTGTCTCGTCCTGGACAAACTGTATACTGAAATCTTAAGTATGCTCAACTTACCCTTTGGTTGTGCGATGGATGTATTTTTTTTGTTAGTTATTTGGGATTATGTCTCGTGGCACATGTTAATGAACCGTCAACAAGAAGCTTGTATATATATTCTGTCATTTCTGTTCTGTCATCTGTGTAACATGCATTCCAATATAAATGAGTTTTGGGATTGTAATTGGACAAAGAAATGGGCCAGGAGCAAAATGGCAACCCGGCCCAGCTGCTGTATGAACGGAAACAAATTACGTATATGGGCTATAAATACAATGCCCCAATAATACACTGGGCTTCTTCCAGACTCTATTTGGACCGTGAAAAAAACCATGACGAAATGCGCACTGACATGTGAACCCGGCCCATTCAGCCCACAAAGAAATAGTAACAAAACGGCCTCTTTTTGTGGGACCCACCTTCAATATTGGACCCACATGTCAGTTGAAACAGTAACAAAACGGCCCACTTTGTGTGGGACCCACCATATTTATTGGGTCTACATACTGCTGAAACAGTAACAAAACGGCCCAGCTGAAATTAGGCCGTTAGTAGACCAAATCATGATTTATGACGAAAATAGGCGATGCCATGTCAGAAACCACGTCATATGGCCATCCGACGTGGCCAGTGGCTAGGTTCGGCTCAGTTTATGACGAATGAGCAACCGTCACCATCCTGTGGTCTGTGTCTAAAAAAGGTCATAAATCACGACTGACCACGCTCAACTGCTGACGGACCCTAAAAGGTCATAAATCACGATTTATGACGAAAAATTCGTCACTACAAGCAGTCGGCGACGCGTTTAAAACGTCACTAATCAGCATATCTGTTCTAGTGTGCACTTGTGGATGCGTTCGACGGATTGTTGCCCATATCACTATCCTTGTGTATGCTTTGGGCGTCTCCGGCAGTTATCAATTTGTTTCTTGTTCGGTTGCCATTTTGGTGGTCTTTGCTTCAATCAAAGATGTTGTTCGTCAATGGATTGGCAGTTACTTAAGTTTGTTCTAATCTCAGATAGTGGAAGAACAGACATATATATAGAGTTGACCGTACTCAAGAAACAACACCGGAAGACAACAAAAGCTGCGGGCAGGAGATCTTTTCTTTCTTTCTTTTGTTTTGTTTCATCAGTGTAACTTTTGTGCACTTCTGACGATGACCGACTATTGTCGGTGATTGTATTTGGCTGTAACTTTCGTAGAAGTCAAGGCCATTGCGGCCGTAGCTTCTCTAAAAGCCAAGGCCAGGATTAATACAATCTTCCCATTATCTATAAATCAAGATATAGTTAAGTTATGCCAAATATATATGGTTCTGTTGTCTGAGAACGCTCACAAATTTTCACTAAAATACATTATCAACCACCAGAGCAGAGTGTGCTCTCGCCACAAGAATGGTGGAACTCGCAGCTGATCCAAACACCGAAGGAGCACAAAAGATTGAAAGCAGGAGTGCTAATGTACACAGCATGGCATATATGGAACGAGCGCAATAGAAGAACCTTCACAAACAAAAGGAAGGAGCCGGTGGAGGTGGTCAGATTGGTCAAGGAAGACATGGCCCTGAGAGTGAAGGCATGTGGGCAGCCGAGCTTAGGCCATTTACTAGATGAGAGCCATCATTTGTCAATGTAATGTCTCACATGTAAACCTGTGTAACTCTATGCTTTTCTACTTAATGAAAAGGCAGTGCTCCTGCCTCCGTTCAAAAAAAAAAATAATTATCATGTACTATCACCATCTTCTGTTGGCTCAGACAATGGAGAAGGCTTGTTGACGAGTAGGGATCTTCTGGAGTTGAAGATTAGAGGCGGATGGTTCATCGCAAGCGCGACTTCTGTGACGGCTCAAGGCGGGCACCGGTCGCCCACCCCGCCACCGCGCCGTCCTCCACCCCGCCCCTCATGCTGTCTCCCACCATCCACCACAGTGGCGGACCCAGGAATTTTTCTTAGGTAGGGCGGACAATTAAGATAAATTTTTCACATATACACTATGCATAAAAAAATTGACCATACATGGTAAACAAACGGAATAGACGAAGATTTAAAATAGTACATCATATGTCAAGAGTAAACAACACTTTTAGATCAAATATTTCCACAAAAGAACATGAGACAAGGAATTTGAGACATACCACTGTAAAATACTACTCCATCCGTTTTTAATTATATAACGCCGATGATTTTTTTCGTTACTTTGACCTTTTGTCTTATTCATAAATATTTATGTAAATAGCTAAATATATAAGTTAATCTTAAAATGCTTTTAATGATAGATCCAACAATATACATTTTACAATTTTCACATATATTGTTGGTCAAAGTTTAACAAAAAAAGTCAATAGCATCATATAATTAAAACGGAGGGAGTAATTACTAGGCATTGTTTGGTGCCTTGATCTTCTAGCTTCAAGTGGATTTGGCAATTTCTTTCTTCGTTTTTTTCATGACTTGAAACCTCTTCTTAACTTTATCAAAGTCTAAGATCTTTAAAAATCTTCTTCTAAGTGTAGCATAATGCCAAGTCATTGACCACCTGCGCTACTCCACACCCTGATTGGGGGCGGAGCCGAAAGCAATTCTGGCAAGTGGCCGGAATGGGGCAGAGTCGAAGGAGAATTGGAGATTTTCTTTTTCAGAGGGAAGAAGGAGAATTGGAGATTTTTTTTTTTTTGAGACTCAGGAGAATTGGAGATGCCGTCAACTAGTTCATTTCAGCTGGAATTGGATAACTGGACACGGACGACTGCCCTCTTTACGTGGCCCAAACAGACCAAAAGGCCTATGCAGCCCGTAGCTGGCCCATACCCCTTTGCCCTGTTTCTTCAACCTCCGACCTCACAGCAAGCAAACGCAGCTGCCGGCCATGGTCGCCGAGTCGCCGGAATAGTGGGGACGGGGGTGAAGGAGTTCCTCGCCGCCGGCTAGGTAGGGCGGCCGCCCCACCATGCCCTACTGGTGGGTCCGCCACTGATCCACCATTCCCCCGATCCAGCAATGATCTCTATGGAGCATGTGAAGAAAGTTCACGATGGGAGGGATAGCTGGGATCGACTAACAATAGCCAAGCATAATGAGAAATCAAAGAGAGCATTTTTTTCTATGTTCTCCTGTAATTAATACCATAGCTAAGCCAACACATAGCATGGTTTTGAGTAACAAGGTCCAAACCACGATATGAACATGCATGCAATGTTCACTCGTTTGCACTCTAGACCTTTGGGTTACATTGACCAGCGACGATTTCACCGTCCCATACCTCGTCAACGGTCTTGAAGGGACCGGATTCATGGACTAAGAAGTCGTAGTTGCCCCTCGACTCTGGGAGGGAGCTGATCTTGCGGCAGTCTTCTTCTGTGAGCTCCCAGTTGAAGATGCTGAGGTTCTCCCTCATCCTCTGCTCGTTGAAGGTCTTGGTGATCACACAGTCGCCCTGCTCGTAGACCCACCTCATGCAGACCTGCATGAACAATATTCATCAAGGTTGGGGCTGTTGTTTAATAAAGGTCAAGCTATATACATACGTTTATATATGGTTAGTAGCTAGCGTACCTGGGCAACGGTTTTTCCCCTGTCCTGGGCGATTTGTTTTAGGACAGGGCAGTCCATGACTGAGTTGTTGCCCCATGGTGCGCCTTTTCCACCAAGTGGAGAATAGCCGCAGAGTTGGATCCCTTTCTCCTTGCAAAACTCCCTCAACTTGTTCTGACGGCAATATGGGTGCACCTCAACCTTCCACATATATAGCAAATCATTAAAATGGTGTGACAACAACATGCCAATATTATACGCTAATCCAAGACAAAATACTACAAATTCCCACAAAAAGGCAAATTATTTGGGACTTGATTTTAATACCTAGCTCCATTATTCATGATGCATATATCACTTGGCTGTAGAATCTAGCTAGCTTCTTATGCAATCATCGACCAAAAGTAGAAATATCGAGGGTCTCATGTCATGTGTTCTTAACTGCAGCTCAGACACCCACATGTGTAGGTGAGGTGATAATATGGACAGGCTTGCCCCAAGAACTTTGAGATACTATTCTATAGTGGCACACGTAGATTCTATTTCAGGCAAGCCTTACCCTCTATCCTCCAACAAGGAGTGCACAAACCTCATTCTCGGTATTGTGTTCCAAGTAAAACAAATGGGTGGATTTTTCCCACTTGCAAGGAGTATATGTCACAAACGTGCATGACTTACGATCAAGAGGGCATTTGGCAAAAGACAACGTTCAATCAAAGTCAAACTAACTTGATCCAACTAGAACATCCTTTTTGACCGAAAACTTGTGGGGGGAGTCTATCTAGGTTCACAGATCTTCAGGTCATAGAGATAAGTTGGTCATTTTTGGGCTGTAATTTATTCACGATTATTGCTAATTTTTGTGCTGACTATATATAGTTTCTTGATAACATGGAGGTACTTTAGGGTTTCATCTGTCGAGAAGTGTACATTCAGATAAGATACTTGTAAAATGTATCCATAAGAAAAGTCCTCCCAATTCAAGTTCAAGCATACATGATGTTTGATGTGGTTGCTGGTTATCTATGAAGTGATTTTTTTTCCAAATAAATAGCGATTAACTGGAATGATCTTGTTCCACATAAACACAGCTAGCATATATGAGATACAGATTAAAGCATGTGGCCCAATGGATAAATTATCCATCAAATACTTGTTTTCTCAATATAAGAAAAATGAGTGTGGTAACTCTATCTCTACTTTTTTTGTGAAGTAACTCTAATTAACTTTATCTCTACTTTAATTTAGACATGTTTATATATGCTACATGGGTCATAATTAAAAACACTATAAAGCATTGGTGCATATACAAATTAAGAATATTAAGATTTGTAGTGTACATTTCCAAAAGCTGTAATAGGGTGAGTTCAGAACTGACATATGCTTTCAACAACTTCAACTATTCATAATTTACGCGAAAACTCTAGCTCGTCCAGCCGTGCAGAGCCACAGGTTGATGGCCTAGCAGCAAATAATCTGAATAACGCTGGCAGATATAATAAGAGGATTTTGCGTGATTTAGATTATAGATTGATAGAATGTCATGCAGATTTATGAGCATCTATCCTTTTTTAATAGAAAAGGCAGTAAAAATATGTTTCTACTGTTTGTCACCCACGGTAATTCCAGTAGCCACTAGGCCAAGAAAAACACACGTAAGAATTTAGAATGAAGTGATAAAAAGTAAAGGGTGAGATAGTTTAATTTGAAAAATTGTTATGGGAAACAATACAGCAGGAGCGCTTGAAACAAGATTACTGCAATGGCTTTCTTAATCTCTTATCCAAATTGTTTGCTGATAATGGCTAGGAACCTGAAATCAATTATGGTCACTGAACAATCTCTATTGTTGTTCTTTTTGGTCCCGAATGTTTCTGCTGTATTGATAAACAATACTATATCTACAGTTATGTCTTTTAATTTATGAATTACAGCTTTTAAAATCATTCATAGGAACATGGCTTATTTTTAATAATCAGTAAGTTTTTGATAGAAATTTGGCTTTTAAAGACAACCTGTCTCATGGGAGAAACAAATAATCCCTTAATTTATGTTTTACCTTAAAATTTAATTATCTACAGTCGTTGGATGGTCATATATCGAATTTCAAAATTAAGAGGGAAAGAAAAAAACAACCAAGCTTGTATGGTCCACGGATGCTACTGTCATGGAGCCTGTTAACTTTATTTATTGTACGTTTTGATCGAAATATGTTTGAATACTTCACTTCAACAATCCAGGGAGAAACAGAAAAGTTTGCGGAAACCATATCAACTGGTGAGGCGATGTATAGACTATATTGTTTTTCTTTACACTGAAAGCTAAATTGGAATAAAGTTAAATTAAGTACAGCCACCTTGTTCTTGTGAAGGCCTAATTGGATCAAATTAAATACAGTGAAGCAAACCTGGTTAGCAGCCGGACATATAATAGCGAAAGAGAGCAAGTGTTCCAACTTTTTGCAACTGAAGTTGCTAACACCGATGGCCTTGGCCAGCCCTCGCCTGTGGCACTCTTCCATTTCCTCCCACACCCCCTTCATGTCCAACGCCACGAGGTCTGCCTTCTCCACCACCGAGTCTCCTGCTACCGGCCGCAGCCGCAAGCTCACCGGGTTGTGAATCAGGTAAAGGTCCACGTACTCCATCTGCAGATTCCTGGGGACCGATCCATTAAGTTGGTTGCAACAACATGGGTGAAGTGATTTTTTTTAGTAAAGTCATCGATGCTTCACTTGCTCATGGGCTATTTCCACTTACTGGAGTGTCTTGTTGAGCGCCGGCAGCACGTGGCCGGGGTGAGCGTCGGCCATCCAGAGCTTGGAGGTGATGTAGAGGTCGTCCCGGGACGCGACGGTGCCGGTGCGCACGGCCTCCGCAACAGCATCCCCGAGCGCACGCTCCGAGCGGTATACGGCAGCCGTGTCGAAGTGGCGGTAGCCGGCATCGATGGCGCGGAGGACGGCCTCCCGCACGACGTGGCCCTCGCGCTCCTCGAACGGGAACGATGCCGTGCCCATGCCTACGCGCGGCATCGGCTTGCCGGAGCTTAGCGGGACCGCGGGCACGGCCACCGCCTGATCTGTACCACTGGCAGCCATAGGTCGCGAGAGAGTGTGACCGACCGATGAGAACAGCCGGCACGGCCGCCCCCGAATTAAACTTTATACATCTTTGTCGATGAGCACAAGGGATCACGAATAAAATAAGAAAATCGATGCAATTTAGTTCTGATTGTTTCCAA
The DNA here is from genome assembly GCA_007726485.1 of Eragrostis curvula. NCBI lineage: Eukaryota > Viridiplantae > Streptophyta > Magnoliopsida > Poales > Poaceae > Eragrostis > Eragrostis curvula. The sequence goes on from CM017439.1 coordinate 36,030,305, forward strand.
CGTCATAGTTTGGATGACAGTTGGTTATTTTAATTACGTTCATTCAGCGATCAACATATTGTACGTAGGCACGATCTAGATTCTTGTCTGCCTACTGTAAGGTTAGCTTTTTATGCCTTCTTGTCCTACTCGCTTGTCCCTTTCCTTGTTCTTTGTTGCAATCTTCTTTGTTATAGGAATGTGTTGGGGGATCGAAAGTCTTGATGGGACGGATCGAAGCCTTCCAACGGTTGATGGAAACGTTCTGGTTCTGGCGAAGCCCTCGAAGGTTGTCGATGCCTTCGAATCACCTCGCAAAGCCCTCCTCGCTCGTCGTCGTTGCCTTCTGGTTGGAGCGAAGCCCTCTTTTCTGGTCCGCGATGCCGGACGAAGGGGTTCTTGCTCAAGTTCCCTGCAGTTTTGTTGCGCGAAGCTCTCCTTCACCCGCGATGCCGGGCGAAGGGGTCGAGTGATTAGAGAGGTCTGAATACGGTGCGAATGATTTCTCCTTTGGCTCGTGGCCCGAAAAATAGATGTCTTTACATGATCATCTCCCTCCATATTTATAGGGGGGGTGAGATGATGATATTTACAAGTATGCCCTTAGCTGCTTTAGCATGGCTCTTAGGTTAACAACTTTGTGCTCTTGCGCCGTCTGTTCTTTCCGTTTTGCTTCGCCTGTCCTTCGCGTAGTTCCGGGCGGCTTTGGTTGCTTTATGTGGGTGTGGTTTGGCCTTCGCTATCTCCCTTGCTGTGTACTTGTTGCCAGGACCCCAACATTAGCCCTCAACTGACGAAGTGGCACGTGTAACGAGGTCCTGAGTCAGTTTCTTTCGAGTTCTGCAACAAGTCTGCTCGTCACGTCTTTTCGTCTTAACGTCGCGTCCTTTCGTTGCTCGATGTCTGACCCGCCTCCCGGTGCGTTTCGGTTGCTATAAGAAGCGTGTCGATCTTGGCTTGCTATTTGAGTTCTCTTTTGACTATTGTAGCTTGCCTTTCTTTGTCTCCTTCGCTTCTTCCGATCTTTCACCTTCGCTCATTTAGTGCTTGTTTTTGCGAAGATGGCTCCGAAGAAGATCTCTTTGGCTCAAAGGTCTTTCAATAACAACTTCGGTCCCTCTGACTGTACCGAAGCCTTCCTTGATAGCGCCTTTCTTTCCACCTTCAGAGCCTGGGAATATGCTCGTTCTCCCAGTTCTCACACAGCTCCTGAGCCAGGACCTGATGAAGCTGTTGTCTTCCTTGATTATTTTCTTTTTGGCTTTCGCGTTCCGGCTCACCCCTTCGTAGCGCAAGTCCTTCGTGCCTTCTGTTTGGAGATCCATCAATTGACTCCTAGTGCCTTCGTTAGGCTTGCCTCTTTTATTTGGGCTTGTAAGTCCGAAGGCGCTGAACCCAGCTTGGCTGTCTTTACTCGCAACTATAAGCTTCACTTTCAGCCCACCTCCGCTGATCATTCAGATAGCTTCGGCGTGATTAACTTTGTTCCCATTAAACATGGGTATGCCCCTTCGTATGGCTTGACCAACAAGGTTCTCACGCCTTGGAAGCACAGATGGTTTTATGTGAAGTTTGGCGGAGGTTCAGGGATCGTTAGCACAATGAAGCACCCTGAGTGGCTGATAAACGTCCAGGTTGAACCGGATGCTAACTTTGAAGTTTGCACTGATGCTCTTCGAAGGGTTAGGTCCCTTTTGAGTACCCGTGACCTTGTCGAAGAGTACATCTCTGCTGGGGTTAGCCCACTTGGTTCTGGCTTGGAGCTTCATTTTGCAGAGGAGAGATATGCCAACGGCCTCCGCAAATATTTGTTGACTGGCGAAGGTCTTCCTGTTGCTGATGTTAAGAGTCGGGTTAAGGAGGTTCCTGGCTCTTATATTGAGAAGGAAGCCATAGGCCGCGAAGAAGCTCGTCTACCGGCCCGTTTTAACCGGTCCTTTACAGCTCGTGGTCAGGCTTATGATGACTATGGGGCTCCTGCCCCGAAGAGGCAGAAACGCTCTAAGGCTTCGACTGCTGAAGATGTTGGTACTTCGCGGAAGCGTCGTCGCACTGGAAGTGGCTCGCATTGTGGACCGGCTTTAGCCGTGAATCCTATCAGTTCCGCCCCCCTCCAGATATTTCCAGTGATGAGGAAGGCGAAGGCTCTGAATCTAGCGAAGATCCCTTCGCTGACATGCCTCGTTTCTTCCCTTATGATAATGAGGAGCCAGTAGCGTTTTCGGACCGCGAAGAAGGGACTGAACTGAAGCTTCCCTCGCTTACCTCGTCTGATGTCTTCCCTAGCGAAGAGCTTTCGGAAGATGTTACTAAAATCATGGGGGATCTTCGCTTTTATCGCGAAAGGCGAAAGCTTGCCTGCGTTGACTCCGGATGGCTCTTGAAATCTCTTTATACTAATCATCTCAAGGTATGTTTTTATTCTTTTTATTATTTTCTTTTATTTCAGGATACGCTTTGCTCTAAAGCCTCTTTTTGTGTTTCAGTCCATTCCGGTTGTAGGCGCTATTAACACCCAGTTCCGCTTCGTTCAAACTCGCCTCAATCGCACTAAGGAGAGGCTTCGTGAAGTTACGCATCAGCTTAACGAGAAGCGAACGGAGGAAAGGAAGTCTTTGACCTCTCTTTTTAATGTTTGCAAGAACTTGAGGGATGCCATAACTTTTCTTGGCGGTGGGGTTTCAGACTTCCCTTTGCCGAATGCTACGGCCCTTGAGTTCGCCGAATGGATTTCAGCGAACTCTGGCTCTCTGAAGGAAGTGGCCAGGAATTATGGCGTTGTTGCTGGAGCTGCTGGTATTGAAGAAGCCTTCGCGCAGCTGAGATTATCTGGAGGTAGTGTTAGTCCAATATTAGATGATGGCTTCGCTGTTTCGACCGAAACAGAATCCGTTGCGGAAGTGGCTCGACAGTCAGCGAGGAAGTTAATTCCTCATTGGAGCGCTGTTGGCCCTGGACGTATTTCTGCTCTCTTCGAAGTTTCTGCTGGAGGACAGAACGCAAGCCCTTCGGTCGACCAGAATGCTAATTCCTCTAGTGGTCGGGGTGCCTCTGACAGCGAAGGTTCTAGTACTTCGAGTGAGTCTGATGATGACTCTTCCGAAGAATAACTGTTGTTCTATTTTGAATTTTGTAGAAAACTTTACTTTAAACGAAGGTTAACTCTGTATATTTATTTAGTTTGCCCTTCGATTAATGTATTTGAATGACCTCGTTGGTCTCTGCGCGATGTCTGAAATTTGTTTTTAGTATTTCTCTTTCGCGTTTCCTTTCCCTTGTTTTTGGGAGGAATTCTGCCTGATCGAAGGCTTCTTCTTTTGAAGCTTCGATTCGTAGTGAACAATGGACTTTTTTGCCTTTTGTTCTTTTCATGTCCTTTGTGGACGCAATCGAAGGGTGTAAGCTTTTTGGCGCTTTGTCCTTCGATTTTTACTTTTTTTTTAATTTTTCATGTCCTTTTGGACGCGATCGAAGGTTATTGGCTTTTGACGCCTGACCTTCGACTTTTAGCTTTTGATGACTTTTTCTTCCCTTTTTTAGGGGATGTCGTATGTTCAATTTTGTCTTTTAGGACAGTAAACGCGAAGAACGTCTTTTTTGAGGGGAAGAGATTGTATTCCTCGGTCCTGCCTTGTTAAAAACCTTGCTCTCTTCGGCGGGATCCCCTTTTGCAAGGAAAAGAGTACATGCCGGTTTTTCTTTTATACATGATATTTTTTCAGCTTTTCTACATTCCATGTGTGGCTAACTTCCTCTCCTTCGGAGCTTAGCAGTCTGAAGGCTCTTTCGTTTACAGTTGCCTTCGCTATGAATGGCCCTTCCCATTTGCTCTGTAGTTTTCCCACAGTCTTCTCATTTGGCTTTCGCCGAAGTACCAGATCCCCGTCTCTTATTCCCTTGGGCCTGATGTTTTTGTTTTTCCATTTTAGGGTTTCTTCTTTATATTTCTGAAGGTTGAGAACAGCATCGTTGCGAACTTCTTCCAAGCTTTCCTTCGAAGTTATAGTTGACTCGTCAGAGTTTCCTACTAGGCTTCGAAGTGACTTGTTTTGAATTTCTTCCGGTGTCATTGCTTCTTCTCCGAAGAGTAACTTGAAAGGACTGAAACTAGTTGATCTGGATGGAGTTGTTCTTAACGACCAGAGTACTGAGTGAAGTTCTTCTGGCCATTTTCCTTTTTTGATGTTGAGCAGCCTCTTTTGTACCGCTTCGAATATTCTTTTATTTGCACTCTCGACAGCTCCATTTGACTGAGGGTGATATAATGATGCGAAGCGTAAGTTTATTCCCAACGATTCGCATAATTCTGTGAATAGATGACTGTCAAACTGTTTCCCGTTGTCCACTACTATCTTTTTGGGTACTCCGAATCTGCAGATTACCGTTTGCCAGACAAATTTTTTCATGTTTTCTGAAGTGATCGAAGCTACTGCTCTGAACTCGATCCACTTTGAGAAGTAATCCATTGCGACGAAGGTGTACTAGGGATTTCCTGGAGCTGCTGGTAGTTTTCCAACTATATCAATGCCCCATTGGTAAAATGGCCAAATGGGTTGCATTAGCTGTACTTCTGCAGCCAGGCTTCGCTGATGTTTTGCGAAGAATTGGCATTCAGTGCATTTCTTGACTATTTCTTCTGCGTCCTTGGTGGCAGTTGGCCAGTAGAAACCCATTCTGTATACCTTCGCGACAAGAGGCCTTGATGCGATATGAGATCCACACATGCCAGAATGTATTTCATGAAGGAGTTGTTTTCCGTCTTCTGGTAGAATGCATCGCAACCAGGCCTGACAGACTCCTCCTTTGTATAGTTGGCCTTCGATTAATTTATAATTTCTTGCCTTTTGCGCTATTCTCTTTGCCTCGGCTTCGTCTTGAGGTTCATACTGATTATTAAGGTGGGCTATTATCGGAGCTCTCCAATCTTCCCATATCTGGAAAAGGTGGTGAACTTTTCTTGCTGATTCTTCGGCGGTTGATTTGTTTAGAATTTCGAAGAAAACGTCTGGAGGGAGACCTTCGCCTTTAGCGGCGGCCTTCGCTATAGCATCTGCTTCTTGATTCAGATTTCTCTTTAAGCTTTGCACAGTGAAACCTTGGAAATATTTTTGCATTTTCATGACCGCTTTATGATACTTGATCAGTTCTTGGTCCTTCGTCTTGTAATTTTTTTCGACTTGATTTGCTACTACTTTGGAATATGTGCTAATGAGCACTCTTCTTGCACCCAATGCCTTTGCTTTGCGAAGCCCCAATAATACTCCTTCGTATTCTGCAATATTGTTGGTTGACTGAAAGTCTAACTTGACAGCATATCTTAATTTGATTCCCGAAGGTGATGTTATTACCGCCGCGGCTCCGGCTCCTGTTGCTCCCCATGCACCATCAGTGAATATTGTCCAGCAAGATTCTTCGGTTTGAGTAGAGGCTTCGGGAGTAGGAGGGGTCCATTCTGCTATGAAATCTGCAAGAGTTGCTGCCTTGATGGCTGTTCTTGCCTTGAACTCGATGTCGAAGGGCGCCAATTCTGTTGACCATTTTCCTATTCGTCCAATTGCTTCCCTGCTTCGCAGTGTGTCCCGAAGGGGAAAAGAGGTTGGAATTATTATTTTCCTGTCACTGAAATAATGTTTCAATTTTCTTGAAGCCATGATCACTGCGTAAGCCATCTTTTCTATTTCTGAGTAGAACAGCTTCGCTCCCGACAGGGCTTCGGAGACGAAGTACACAGGTTTTTGAACTTTGTCTTCGCTGTGTTCTTGAACAAGTACTGCACTTACGGCCGATACCGAAGCTGCAATGTATAGGAGCAGGTCTTCCCTTGGTTTTGGGCTGGCTAGAGCAGTTAATTCTGTAAGGGCTCTTTTTATGCCTTCGAAGGCTTCTTGTTGTTCAGATCCCCATTGAAATTTTTCCTTCGCTCGGAGTGCTTTGAAAATGGGATTACTTCGTTCCGCCAGCTTCGGAATGAATCTGCTTAGAGAGTTAAGCCTTCCAGCTAGTCTCTGCACATCTTTCAGACATTTTGGTGGGGCGAGATCCTGTATAGCTTCGATCTTCTTCTTGTTAGCTTCGATCCCTCGTTGGGAGACCATGAATCCCAGTAATTTGCCTGATTCAACTCCGAAGACGCATTTTGCTGGGTTCAGCTTTACATTGTGCTTTCTCAGATTCTCGAAGGTCTCATCTAGGTCTTTTAAATGGTCAGCCCTTTCTATTGTCTTTACAACTATGTCGTCTACGTATGCTTCAACATTTCTTCCTAGTTGGTCTTTGAAAATCATCTTCACAAGTCTGGCGAATGTTGCTCCCGCGTTCCGAAGGCCAAATGGCATTCTTACGAAGCAGAAAGTTCCATCGTAGGTGATGAAGGCTGTCTTTTCTTCGTCTTCCTTCGCCATATGAATCTGGTGATAGCCTGAATACGCATCTAGGAAACTTAGCAATTGACAACCGGCCACCGAATCAGTTATTGTATCGATTCGGTCTAGCGGGAAGTTGTCTTTAGGGCATGCTTTGTTTAGCCTTGTGAAGTCAATGCACATTCTCCACTCTCCTGTCTTCTTTTGACGATAACGACATTGGATAACCAGCTCGAGAATATTGTTGGTCGTATGACACCGGCTTTTAGCAACTTGTTCACTTCGTTTGTTGCGGCGGCCTTCTTCTCTTCCGACGCCTTTCTGATCTTGTCTGCGAAGGATCTTATTTTTGGGTTGACTTTTAACTCGTGCTGGATTGTTTCTCTTTTGACTCCTGTGATGTCTTGTGGTGACCATGCGAAGATGTCAGAGTTTTATTTCAAGAACCTGATTATCTGTTCTCTTTCGTTCTTAGACAGACCCTTTCCTATCTTGACCGTTCTTTCTGGTTTCTTCGACCATAAGATTACTTCTTCAACTTCGCTTGAAGGTTCTAGCTTTGCTTGTTCTGCCTTCGCTTGACGGCCTTCATGTTCATTCTATTCTTCTGAGTTGTCTTGTTTGCCGCTCCTTGGTCTGAAGGGGTTACAGCATATGTTAATGGTGCCTTGTTCCGAAGGTATTTTCATCATCAAGTAATTGTGATGGATTGCAGCTCCAAAAGCTACTATGATTTGTCTTCCGAAGATTGCATTGTACTCACTGGGTGAGTCTATGACTATGAACTCGGTCTCCTGAGTTATCGATCTATCTTCATCTTCGAAGGTTACTTTCAACATTACTTTCCCGATCGAAGATGCTTCTTCTCCTCCGAAATCCTTCAGCGTTGTTTTGCTGGCATTTTCATGGCTGTTGATTTGCATGCGTATCAAAGTATCTTTAAAGATGATATTTTCTGAGCTTCCATTGTCAATCATGATTCTGTGGACCATATACCCTTCGATGTCGGCTTTGATCACGAAGACGTCTGTATGTGGATAATCAGAGACTCTGATGTCGTCTGTTGCTCAGGTTCGCAGTTTTGTTGCGCGAAGCTCTCCTTCACCTGCGATGCCGGGCGAAGGGGTCGAGTGATTAGAGAGGTCTGAATACGGTGCGAATGATTCCTCCTTTGGCTCGTGGCCCGAAAAACAGATGTCTTTACATGATCATCTCCCTCCATATTTATAGGGGGTGAGATGATGATATTTACAAGTATGCCCTTGGCTGCTTTAGCATGGCTCTTAGGTTAACAACTTTGTGCTCTTGCGCCGTCTGTTCTTTCCGTTTTGCTTCGCCTGTCCTTCGCGTAGTTCCGGGCGGCTTCGGTTGCTTTATGTGGGTGTGGTTTGGCCTTCGCTATCCCCCTTGCTGTGTACTTGTTGCCAGGACCCCAACAGAATGCAGGCATTCTAGGATAGAATGTAGATGTATTGCCTGCTGATGGAAGTCTCACACACTAGGTTGCTTGGAGGAATCCATAATTAATGTTAAAGAATAGATGTAAAAAGTGAAAGAGTTGAAACTAGGAACAAAAATATTTATTTGAACTGGAGGTTACCAAGTTTGTGAGCATTTAGATTGTGCTGTAATATTGGCCGTTGGATGGTTAGGTTTCCATCGGACCATATTTCCTGCGATCTCATTTTTCTCTGGTGAATAGTGATGTGTGAACATCTGATGATTCTTGTAAGTGAAACAATGGTTGTAAGGGATAGTTTGGGCGCTGGCACGGCGACGGCGTGCAAGCTCGGATAGCTGCACTGGCCTTGCGCCACACCGACGCTGGCACGGCCTAGGACACGGTCCTTTGCGCTGCGGAGCTCACGGACAACGGCGGGGATGGCGGGGGATCTTGCGCGACGGGGTCGGCGGCGGACCTTGCGCTTCGGAGCTTCGGCGCTTCAGATTACCATTTTCTGTTGGTGATTATTATGATGAGGTTGATTGTGATATTGTTCCTATGCAAGCCTGCCACTTACTGTTGGGTCGGCCATGGTAATTTGACGTGGACGCCACACATTATGGTCGCTCCAACAAACACATGTTGTCTCCGGAAGACATACATGCTGCTGATGTTGCTAGAAGAAAAAGAGAGGAGAGCGAGAAAAGAAAATTGAGTGAGACACAAAAATTAGTGAGAGAGAAAATCCCAAGCCTTCCCGCTACATAAAGCCCACTGAAAACAAAAGAGTGCCACAAAAGAATCAATGTTTGTTAGCGAGCAAGAGTGATTTGAGAGAAGTGAAAAACACCACAGCCCCATTCTTTGTGCTCATGTACAGAGAAGCTTTATTTTCTACTAACGAGTTACCTTCAACATTGCCTCGTGCTGTCCTTGATTTATTGCAGGATTTTGAGGATGTTTTTCCCGATGAAGTGCCACCCGGACTTCCACCGTTACGTGGAATTGAGCACCAAATTGACTTGGTACCTGGTGCTTCTCTTCCAAATCGTCCACCTTATCGTACAAAATGTTGGGGGATCGAAGGTCTTGGTGGGACAGATCGAAGCCCTCCAACGGGTGATAGAAGTGTTTTGGTTCTGGCGAAGCCCTCGGAGGTTGTCGATGCCTTCGAGTCACCTCGCGAAGCCCTCTTCGCTTGTCGTCATTGTCTTCTGGTTGGAGCGAAGCCCTCTTTTGTGGTCCGCGGTGCCAGACGAAGAGGTTCTCGTTCAGGTTCCCTGCAGTTCAATTGCGCGAAGCTCTCCTTCTCCCGCGATGCCGGGCGAAGGGGTCTAGTGATTAGAGAGCTCAGAACACGGTGCGAATGATTCTCCCTTTGGCTCCTGGCCCGAAAAACAGATGTCATTACAGGATCGTCTCCCTCCATATTTATAAGGGGGAGAGTGATCATATTTACATGTATGCCATCGGTTACTTTATCATAGCCTTCAGCTTGATAGCTTTGGGTTCCTTCGCTACCTGCATTACTCGTCCTTCGAGTGATTCCGGTTGGCTTCGGTGTGGGCCCCAATGTTGCATTCTCCTTCGTGTGTGTCTTCTGGTTGGTTTGTCTCTTGACTTGGATCGCAGCTGTCTTCCCAATATTAGCCCTCAACTGTTGAAAGGAGGCGAGCGAAGCCGTTTCCTTGAAGCAGTTATCTCTTTAGCTGCGATTTTTTCCTTATTCTATTTCTTATTTGTTCATATTTTAGTATATTTCCCTTTTCTTACTTAAACCCTTGGTTGTACGGTTTTTCACCTCAATGTCCCCAGCTTTCGGCAGGTCTTTAAATATGTGTCGCTTTCACCTTTTCCGATTCGTATCTTTTTACCGTCGTGGCTGCTTTGTTGGCATCTCCTCTTTCGAAGGTACTTCTTTTCTTCCTTCGATGGCTAGGCAGAAGTCGCCAGCGTTTCCTAGGGGTTTCCATTCTCTTCGAGCTGGTTATTTTTTCACAAAGTCTATCTCCGCCTCCCGTTATAAGGGTATCTTTTTGCAGTGCTATTCGGAGTCTGGTTTTGTTGATATAGGTTCAATTCGTCTTCCTTTGCATGGTCCGAAGCAAATCCCGGAGATCCGCCTGAAACCTCGAAGCGATGAGTTTGTTGTTTTTTCGTCATTTCTAGATGCCGGTCTATCCTTTCCTCCTTCGAGCTTTGTCCTTCGTGTTCTTTCTTTATACCATCTCCAACTTCATCATCTTACTCCTGTTGCTGTCGCAACCATGTCAGCCTTCGCTTGGGCTTGCATTAGCGAAGGTTTAAATCCTGAACCTCATGCTTTTTATCGAGTATACCAAGCCCGGCACACTCCTACTTATGATCATGAGCAACATCTCAGCCCTTGCTTCGGAGTTGTTGGTTTTGAGGCTAGGGAGGGGTTTTTGACGCCTCTTGGTAGCTTCGATCCTCCACCCTTTGATGAATGGGTGAAAGATTGGTTCTACTATAAATACCTTGCCATCGATTTTTATACTGGGAAAGCAGCTGGCATATGGATTACCAATGACTTAGAGCCTTCGCAGAATGGCTTGATTTCTCAATGTGTTGATGCTTTCCGGAGGGTTAGTCAGAGAATGACCCTTCGTGATATCCTGGAGGAATGCTTCGCTGCTGGTGTTCTTCCCCTTGCTCGTCGCAGTTGGAGGCCCTCTTCTTTTGGTAGAAATAAGTTTGGCTTAAGAATGCCAGTTTTTCCTTCGATGTCGGGACCCTGTATGATTCTTCCTTGTGCTTCGTTGCCTTTGATAGCTTCCTCTTGTTTTCCCCCCTTTTTTTTATTCTTTCAGCTTACACTTCGTTGCTTTTGCAGGCTTCAATCTCTGGTCACCTCAAGACCGAGTTACTTCTTTTCTTGGGAAGTTCTCTCGGAAAGAGTGGGTTGAAAGCACTCGAAGGGGCATCAGTGTTCGAATTAACCGGTTTTATCTGAGCTTCGACTTGTGCCTTCACAATCGTCCTTTTCCTGAGGACAATTCGTGTGAAAGAGATATTTTTCCATACTTCAGTATTTCAGGCTCTTCGACTGTTGAGATGGATCCTTCGCTGGCAGTTGTTACTCCCGATGTTGAGTCCATTCCCAGGAATACTGAAATTCCATCTTCGCCAGGTTCTCTTCTTGTGCCGACTTATTCTCTTATCTTTGAAGAACCGTCTCCTGACGCTCCTTCGAATTCAGCTGTTCCTCCTGCTGTGCTTGATATTGCTTGCGAGAGTTCTTCGTTGGTACCTTCGGAGGGTTTGCAAGGGTCTCCGGCTGTTGCTTCGGATGTTGTCTGTACAGATGGGGTTGCAAAAAGGTCTGAATTAGTCAATTCTTGTCCGCTGGTCCCTGAGTGTTCAAAAGGTACTTTTGGTCTTCCAAAGAAGTCTTCGTTTTTCGGTTTACTTGGCAAGCGGAAACTTTCAGAGGTTTCGGGTCCAAGTCAGGATATTACTTCTACTTCGGGTACTGCTTTGCCTTCGACTAGCGTCGCTGTCCCGCCTTCGCAATCTTCAAATCCTGGTATTCATTCTCACAGGATTGCTTTTCCCCCACCTTTCTTTCTCTTCTTCTCTCTTTTTTTTATTGTTATTATTCTGATGATCCTTCGCTTCTCTTCCTCTTTTTTTTTTTTTAGATGCTTCGAGCTTAGGGTCTCTTGAACTGGATGTTGAAACCATGCTATCGTCTATCAATGACGACATTCAGGCTTCGGGTGCTCTTGAATCTGCTGCCCGTAAGGTCCGGTTTCCGAAGGTTGAGCTTGGTCTGTCAAACCTTTCGGGTGACGTCCTCTTCCGTTCCTTGGTTGCCCATCAAATCAAAGTTAGTATTTTACTTGCCCTTTTTTCTCTCTTTTTTTTTTGTTATGTACTTCGTGTTTCTTCTAACAGCTTCGCTTCTTCTTTCTTGCAGTCTATTATTCTTACTCGAGCTTGCGCTCGTGAGTTCCAAGATTCTTCTGGTGATTTGCAACTCGCGTCATCTCTCCAGGCCTCTCTTTCTGCGAAGGATGATTCCCTGAAAACTTCTTCTGCTGCTACGTCTGACTTGCTAGCTGAGGTTGAGGTTCTTCGAAGCCATAAATCTAAGGTTATTTCTGATCTGTCTGTCCTTGAAGAAAAGATTCGCGAAAGGAAGGCTTCACTGGAGAAGGAGAAGTTATTTAATGAGCATCTTTTGTCTCATCTGTCGAAGGCGTCTCAGCTAAAGATCTCTTCTGTTGATAACTCCTTCGCTAAATCCCTTGTCCTTTGTGATCTTGTCAAGGAGCTATTTCAGGCACTTGGAGCAAAATATGATGAAGTACCGGCGGATGCTTCTTTGGAGGTTTTGGGCGAGTGGCTTCGCTTGAACTTGGCTGGCCTTGTTGATATATGCAGGAGCTTTTCTTATGATGCTGTGGTACTTATGATTCGAGATCTCCTTCACAGCTTCTCTTGCGAAGGTAGCGATGCTATTAACTTGGTCAGTTGTTCTGATTTTTCAATGAAGCCTTCGGATCCTTCTCATGACTTCGGAGCTGTCGAAGGCAAGTGTATGTGTCTGATCAATGACTTCTGGTGGAATAGGGTCAAGTGTCTTGTTCCCGACTTTCCCGAAGGCTCTTCCTGAACTCCTTCGAATGGTTATAGATAGCCTTTTTGGATGTCCTTCGATATGTATTTATTTTGGATACACTTTTTTGGTGTAATATTTGCTTTATCAAAACTCTGAAGCTTTATTGCATCCAATATCTTACTCATGCACTTCATGTTCTGCGATGACTTCGAGCTCTGTATTGAGCCTTCGAATTTTCGTAGCCTTGTGTAAGCGCACCTTGTGATTATTTATCCACCTTTGCTCTTCGGTAATTAACTTCACTGTCATTTTCATAGCTTCGATGTCCAGACGTAATGGGTTGCTTCGTAACTTCATCGGCCTTCGTCTGCTTTTGACGAAGGAAATCCGAAAACGTTTTGTTTTCCTATTTCTGTCTTCGCTGTATGGGAAGGTATACTTTTGTTCGTCATACCCTCCTTTTGTGGCTTACTTTGCCTTTTTGGAGAGTGATTGCTTCGTTATTTTCTGCGGGTTCCTTTTTGAATTTTTGTGATGACTCTTTTGAGTCCCTTTTTATAATGTTGGCTTCGCTTTTCTGAGCGAAGACCTTTTGGTTGGCTTTCTCATAGCCCTTAGATGGTAATTTTCATGGCAAGTAAGGAGTTTTCATGGCCTTGCCGGGTTCTATCGTCGATTTGTCAAAAATTTCAGCACAATCGCTGCTCCGCTGAACAACTTGACAAAGAAAGATGTTCCATTCAAATGGGGAGATGAGCAGGAAAAAGCCTTTCAAGAGCTGAAAAGAAAACTTTGTGAAGCACCACTACTACAACTACCAGACTTTGGTAAGGCTTTTGAGATTGAATGTGATGCTAGCGGTGTTGGTATTGGCGGTGTGCTACTTCAAGAAGGTAAACCAATTGCTTATTTTTCAGAAAAACTAAATGGTCCAAATCTGAACTATTCTGTTTATGACAAAGAACTTTATGCATTAGTTCGAGTTTTGGAAACATGGCAGCACTATTTGTGGCCTAAAGAGTTTGTTATACATTCTGACCATGAAGCATTAAAATATCTCAAAAATCAAGGTAAGTTGAACCGTCGTCATGCTAAATGGATAGAATTCATCGAGACATTTCCGTATGTTGTTAAGCATAAGAAGGGAAAAGAAAACATTGTTGCAGATGCTTTGTCACGAAGATGTGCTTTGGTTACTCAATTAGATGCTAAAATGTTTGGCTTGGAATCCATTAAAATGTTGTACTGTGATGATTCAGATTTCAAAGATGCTTTCTCTAAGTGTGCTGATGGAAAGGGATGGGATAAGTTCTATGTGCATGACGGTTTCTTATTTCGAACTAACAAACTATGTATTCCAGCTTGCTCGATTCGCATTGTTCTTTTGCAGGAGGCACATGCTGGTGGTTTAGCTGGTCATTTTGGCGTCAAAAAGACTTTGGACATGCTTGCTGATAATTTCTTTTGGCCTCACATGAGACGTGATGTACAACGCTACGTGGAGAGATGCACAACTTGCTTGAAAGCTAAGTCCCGTCTTAGTCCCCATGGTTTATATACTCCATTACCTATTCCAAACGTACCTTGGCAAGACATATCTATGGATTTTATTTTGGGGTTGCCTAGGACTCAAAGGGGGAGGGACTCAATCTTTGTTGTCGTTGACCGTTTCTCAAAAATGACGCATTTTATTCCTTGTCATAAGAGCGATGATGCTTCACATGTTGCTGATTTATTTTTCAGGGAGATAGTTCGCTTACATGGAATGCCGAAGACAATTGTTTCAGACCGTGATGCCAAATTTCTAAGCTATTTTTGGAAGACACTATGGGGAAAACTTGGAACCAAGTTATTATTTTCAACCACATGCCACCCGCAAACCGACGGACAAACTGAAGTTGTCAATCGTACATTGTCAACAATGTTGAGAGCTGTACTCAAAAAGAATTTGAAGATGTGGGAAGATTGTCTACCACACGTGGAGTTTGCTTATAACCACAAATTTTTGTCCATTTGAGATTGTTTATGGCTTTAAACCGCATACTCCCATGGATCTTTTGCCTTTACCATTGCAGGAGCAAGTTAACTTGGATGCTACAAAACGAGCGGAGTTTATTAAGAAATTACATGAAGAAACAAGGAGGAACATTGAAAAGAAATCTGTACAGTATGCAAAACAAGTAAACAAAGGTAAGAAACAAATTGTGTTTCAACCGGGTGACCTTGTGTGGCTGCATCTACGCAAGGATCGCTTTCCAAGCAAGCGCAAGAGTAAATTATCACCACGAGGAGATGGTCCATTCAAAGTACTCAAAAGGATAAATGACAATGCATACAAGATAGAATTGCCGCTGGAATATTCAGATGTCAGTTCAACTTTTAACGTCAAGGATTTAATCCCCTTTGTCGGTGATTTTGAGTCGAGGACGACTCCTTCTCAAGAGGGGGAGAATGATGAGGACATCTCTACTAATATTGCTGGTCCAATAACACGGAGGAGGGCTAAACAATTGGAGAATGAAATGCATGATCAGGTGAAGAATAACCTTGCTTTACTTAACCATAGTATTTTTGATAACTCGATACTCCTGAATTCTTGTTTTAATGTTTTAAGGAATGATGGCAGACGGGAGATTAAATGGGACGATGATGATTTCTGCCCTCCGAGACTACTCTCAAGCATTTTGTGATCAAGTACTTGAATGGTTATATTTCAGCAAATTCAGCCAAGGATAAACAGGTGCAAGCTATCCCTAATTTATCTTAATAATTTTGATAAAAATAATTATTACATTTCTTTGCTTGTAAATTTCAGATACTGAGTCTTGTACATGTCACGTGCAAAGGAGAGAGAATGGAGCAAGATACTTGAACTTCCAGTCTGACCCTTGGTCTACCTCGCGCCTGCATGCATGCTTGGAAGTCTAAACAATCCTGAAGATGAGAAGATGGCATGAGAAAATAAATCACCTTCCATTATTTTAATGATGTAAAACTGAAAGCACTCACGCTATGTAATACCCTACTTTCCAGAGCTAAAAAGAAAAAGAAAAGAAAAGGAATAAATAAATAAATAAACTCAAAAAGAGATAAAAATCACTCCAAATTTGAACCTTTTCTAAACTCTTACCTTCCATGAATTTTCCAAAATAAAATTCACTAAATAAATTAAACTTAGTTTGAATCTGAAAATTTTGAAATATAAAACTTGTGCTCAAGTGTTTGCTTTCATTTAAATAATGAACTAAAAATTGGAAGCTTTTGAATTTACAACAAATAAAATCAAAGTAGAATTAAATCCCAAAGTGATTTCCAAATTTTGAATTTCAAATCTGCATCAAAATCACACCATATGCATTTCTGTGATTTATTGGAATTGTTTTGAGTGTTTGATCAATCTTGTTTTTGTTTGAATTTGAAATCTCTTCAAATTCAAATCCCAGAAAAAGATCAAACCATTTCTATCTCTTTCGGGCCAAACTTCCCTTTTCTTTCCTCTGGCCCGGCCCGCGTCCTTATCTCCCTTCCTCTCCCCGCGCTGGCCCAGCTTCCTCCTCCGGCCCAGTCTGGCCCAGCCGCTCCAGCCCAGCTACCGGCCTGCCAGCCCAACTCCTCTCCGAGCCGCCGACAGGTGGGGCCGCCCTGTCGGATGCATCGTTCCCACGCGGCACCGCCGCGCGACGCCGGCCCCTACTTCCGACCGAAGCCCGCGCGCGCCGCCGCCGCTTCCGCCGCCGTGCCGCCGCGCTGTCGGAACCGCCCTACTGTGCGGAACCGACTTAGCTCGGCCTATAAATTCCACCGAACCCCCTCCTTTCCCCGGACTTCCCTCTCCCTCACCTCACTCTCCTCTCCTCCCTTCCCCGTCGATCTCTCGCCTCCGGTCTCCCCCGCGCAACCCGAAGCCCCGGTGAGCTCCCCCACTCCCTCCGCTCTCACCGCGTCCTCTTTTCTCCCCTCGCGCGTACCCGTAGCGAGCTCCCGCCGAGCACCACCATGGCCGCCGCCCACCTCTCGGATCCCGGCCACCCTCCGGCCCTCACCGCGCCACGCCAAGGCCACCCACAGCCTTCCCGCATTACCGCGCACCCGCACGACCGCCCGCACGCGCACGAGCCTGCTCACACGCGCGTTCCCGTCGCACGCCGCCGCGGAGTTCAACTCCGGCGAGCCGCCGTGGCCGCTCCGATGGACGTTGTCGACACCATGTACCTCTCCCAGCTCCGCCATCACATCCTCACTCACCTCGACGAGGTCCCACGACTCCCCGTCCACCCTAGCCACCGGCGGCAAGGCTTTCGGCCAAGCGCCGCCGCGCGCGACGCCCCGGTCCACCATGGACCGGTGGACCGCCGCCCCAGCCCGGTCCACAGAGCCCATGGACCGAGTCCATGGGATTTCCAATTGAAAAATAAACCATTTCCCAATTATGACGCCAGCTTGCGCAATAAAACCTTTTCCTAAATAAAAATAAATCCAAAAACCCCTGAAAATCACCTGGGCCTGCAATTTTGCAGATTAGCCCCTGACCTTTTCTGTAACTATGTTTAAGCCCAGCATTTTTACAGAAAAGTACCTAAACTTTTCTGTAATTATGTTTTAACCCCTATCCTTTTACACCCAGACCCCTAAATTTTTTCGTAATTACAGATTGGTCCCTGAGAACCTTCTGTAATTATATATAAGCCCCTGAAATCCTTTTTATAATTACAAACTAGCCCTCTCATCTTCAAACACCCATATCTTTTTAACCCGAACTCCGTTTTGAGTGATTCTCGCGCCCACGAGTTCGTGGAATCGTGAAGTACCTCATGGTACTGTCCATAAAGCCCCACACTAGGTCTAGAAATCATTGACCTTCCAAAACCCCCCTCCCTTCTTATGTCCTTTCTCGGCTAATCATGCGACGATGATCCCGCATGTCGCAAATATTTGCGCATGTAAACCTAACCCATCCCGTGATGCCATTCCACCTAATATCTCCCACACCCCTCACTTCATCATCATATAACCTATCCATTCTTTTACTCGCTATCATTGAATCTAACGATCGTTCGTATCCAATTCACTCCCAATCATCTCCCCTTGATCCACCGATCTGTTCCCGTGAATAATCTTTATTCGAGTTCTATCAAATTTATCTGTTGTTTTAATTGCTATTCGGCCTTATTTGATTAGTGATATTTTATCTGCAAGTCATGCATTCATGGCATCACGATCACGTGCATGTACAATAGTTATGCAAGATCATATGCATGCACCTGCACGATAAGGTAATAACATGACCACATAGGGAATTAAATGGCACACAAGCACCCTGTGCAGTGCTGCCAGAGTCTTTATGTGGGTCCCAGCCTATATAAAGACTTGAAACAGCAAGTGCACAGAATCATGCATAATCACGTGCACGAACCACTGTCATGCACTCAGTGCCTGACAGTTAACATAATACTTAAAATATTAGCTAATCATCATTAGATATCACCCCGAACTGTATAAACCCTTAAAATGACACACCTCTCGCTTCGTATACAAGTAGCATAAACCTTTATACGGGTTACCGCCTGTATATAGTCTTTATGCCACAAATGTACGAAGTACACGTGCACCTCATCTGCATGCATTCTCACCTGCATCTCTGCATGTTCATCTATCAGAATAAGATGGAAGCGTGCATACCAGATATGCACGTAATCACCATCATTAGAGCATGTGCATCTCACCACCACCACCATAAGGTGTTCAACCCACATCCGCCTAACCACACACACCCATGAGCATTTAATAAAGAATATAATCCACTAAAACCTTGTCTAGGTGAATATGGCCCTTACAAGGCCAGGTGTATCACCTATGACACGTAACATGCCCTGCATTAAAGTGCTGCATCATGCATAAATCATGCCTCTCATCATTCATCAAGTTTTCTCGGATCTTAATCGGCTTTCCTCGATCTTTGTTTCTTTTGTTCTTTCATTTCTTTTGCGGTAGTTTATACGTACTGTTTTATGCGCTAGTTTACGCGAGAGTCGAGGAAGCGCCTGAAGATTTCGAAGAACCGCTGAGGACTTGAAGCTCGAAGACCAACCCAGAGAGACAAGCTCCAAGCGCGAAGACCAACTCAAAGACAAGTTCGAAGCACGAGGAGCAAGTCAGAGAATCGAGCCTCGAGTCAGAATTTGAAGATTAGGAAAGCGTTTGCAGGCAAGCCCTAACTCCTATTGATCATGCTGAACCCATGATTGCAAATGATCCTACTTAGAGCTTGTTTTCAAATGAAACCTGCATGGAATTTAAAATGATTTAAATGCTTAGAATGACCTAAGTTGTTGTTGATAGCCATTCCTTGATATTGCTTATCCAAATTCCCTTGATAAACCTAGGAATCCACCATCATTAATTCTTTAATGATGTGCTGGAACAATATGCTGCTTAGGACTCATTCACACTGTGTTTAATTAATCTTGCTCACATGATTTTTGGTGTAAAATGCGTGTGTCTTGGTGGTGTGTGTAAATGTGAAAATGGGTGGGAATAGTAAGTGCAACCCATAGTGGGGGTATATTTTAGACGGGAGCAAGCGAGGTAGTCCTCAGTGGGGAGGCTATCTCTAGGACGCTATCCCTCATTGGAGGGTAGCTATTGAAGATGCTTGCTTCGGTCGTATAAGGACCGGTTCGTGTACCGTCTGGCCTAGCACGCAGTGCAACCACGAGGCTCCTTTATGGGGGGAGTTTGGAACCACACCCTACTAGTGATCGCCCGGTACCACCAGGAGGCAGAGTGCAACCGAAAGCCAGGAGAAGACTTTGACGAGATTGGCGTCGGGTCCGGCAAGTGAAAGTGCGCTATGGCCAAGACATTCTATGATTATTATTGTGAAGCCCCTGGTCGCTGATTTTTCGGGGTGGTACCGAGGTGACACTAGGCAGGTACGGAACCATTAGTATGCCAGTCCAAACCGCCGAATTCCGGGGAGGACGGTATACCCTTGTGGGTAAAGTGTACGACCTCTGCAGAGGATAAGAATCTATCCGGATAGCCGTGTTCCACGGTATTGGACAACGCGAAAGCCATGGCCGTCACATGATTAGACTTCGGCGTGAGTTCTCCTTGGCGTGTGTGTTTTTGGAATACACCGGTTTGGAGCCGTGCGCTGGTTTCCGGCCAGCATAGCATAAAATTTGGGAACTGGCGGGAAAGGTTTTATTCTCCCCCAGGGCCAATCAACCCCATTAAATTAATTACCATACCTGACTTAGTTTGCGAACTGGTTTTGTTTTCAAAACCAACCCTTGCATAAAATTGGCTTTCCGCCGATACACTGAACCCCCAGCCTCATCCTTGTTTACGTCCGTGCATAACTTTACCCCTTGCTTTAGGGTTTGCTGAGTACATTATGTACTCACGGGTTTGCCCGTAATGTTTTTAGTGAGAGAAGCCCCGTAGAAGACGACGGCGTTTGGTTTTCGTTCGCACTCAAGTCTGCCTGTAGGCTTGGGCCGGGTTTCCGCTGATTGTCTGCTTCACCATTAGTCGGACGGACGGACTTGGATACTTCCGAATCCTCGTCGCACCGCCACTAAAGGTGATATCTCAGGTATTATATTAAGTGCCTATACGAAGTATGCTTTCGATTACCATATCTGTGTTCTTGTGCGTACCAGCTACTGATCCAGGGACTGGTACAAGATGCACAACATGCTCCAGAAATTGGGGTACGACAGAGTGGTATCAGAGCAATACTTGACTGTAGGACGAAAACCTAGGATTAGACGAGCTCGAAAAAGACTATTTTCAAAACTATTTGCAAAATATTCCATATACCTTCCCCGATTCTTTTTAAAAAACCCCTCTGCTTTCTCCAACGGCAAGAGAAAAGGAAGCTTCAATCCGAAGTGCCTGTGTGCAGAAGCCTCCAACCCAATGGACAACCACGACTACGTGACTGTAGAAGTGGATGGAGTGTCATACCAGGTGTACCGCGCACCAGACATGGTTCCTGAACCCGAAGACAAGGTCAGATCTGCCAAGAAGACCAAGTACCAGATAAAGTGCTACAACTGTCGTGACCCCGGACATCAGCTCTCCGACTGCCCCACATTTGGATTAGGCAAAGATAAAGAGGATGCAATTGACATGGAAAGAGATCTGCACTCACTTCCAGAGTCACCTGAAGATACTCGCTCAGCAGTGCAGGAGCGTGAAAGACAAGAAGTATGGAATAATATGGATAACACGCACCTGTCACTAACTCCCATCCTCGGGAGTATAATTGAAAGGTTAAGCAGTTTGGAAGAATCAATGAAGAGTCTTAGTGAGAGAATCATCCGTCCCACACAGGACAAGCAGCCTCAGAACCCCGACCAGAGCTGTAAACGGAAAAGAAAGAAGAACAAGCGAGCATCCGATCGAGTCGCATGCAAGAAGAACAAGAAACCCTGATCAAACCAGAAGTGTTACATATGTCGGGAGCATGGGCACTTTGCAACGGATTGCACTGAAGCCTATGAACAAAAGTTGCAAGGTAGCCAAGCTTCACCAACAGGCAGTCCTGTTATGTGTGCCAGAATCTCATAAATAGGTTCCTCATGATGGGTGAATAAGAGTTTAGCTCATCAGCTGCAAGGATGTTATCCTCGTATAGGAGCTGTAGTAGCCGTGCAAAATAATGGTTGTACCCGTAAGGTTTCCCGAGGACTGACAAATGAGACGGACTAGAATGGTAAAAGAGTACCAGTGAAGTTCTCACGTAAATATGGATTTAAGTCACAGTCTGTGCTCAAGAAAGGTTGAGCTGGAAAGTGAAAGTTCAATAAATCCAATAATCAAGCAACATGTACCCAAATAATGTCAAGACCTCCACGCAATAAAGTATTTTGCCACAGAAACGTGGACGACAGATTTTCTTTTTAACCGACCAAGTCATATGACCCCCTCGATTCTTTTTGGTCAAAGACTATTGGTCGAGTTCTGATGCCAGCAGAAGAAATCGATAGTCTACCTACCCTCAAGCCTTAAGCCTCGATCTTAGCACGCTAACATCATAAAACTGCAACAAACAAATCGCATTGCTTGAGTGATTCGATGGTTTTCGTTGTTCTTGTTCGGTGTTTTATGTTTGAGTGCTCCCAAATTAAAACCAAACATAAATACCAAGAATCAAAAATAAGAACAACTTAATGACAAATCGTTCCCCAACCTATACCTAAACCCCCGCAAAGCCAAGCCCAATCAAAGGGTTACTCCAGCAACAGATAAAAATCACAGATCAATTGGAAAGTTAACATGAGGCAATACAAAAGAAAGGTTAAGATAATCGTCGCCTGTCAACCAACACAAGAAAGCTTGGCCAAGAAAGTGAAACAAATGACAGCTGGAACGATGATGAGGAAGTCTTAGCCGACACCACCATTGATCCAACTCAAAATTCGATAGTCCCTCGCTGTGGAACCCTGCCAAGGACAAAGCTCATATTGCTTGTCCATGACAGCGCTGACAAAGATCTGCAGCCTATTAATGGATATCTTTGGAATATCCCCGAATGAGATCCACAAAAGATCACCAGTGACATAGACTAAAGTAAGAATGAATCAGAAGGATCAAAAGCTGTCTATATGGCAGAAATATGAAAAATCAAACTCTTGGGGAAAAGTACTAGTGATACACGAGTACTCAGAAGTCTTCCCGACAAACCATCAGCAAGCTACATGACGAAGACCAAGGAGTTTCCTCCACGGGCCAATTTCAGAACACCATGATCAGAAGCCAGTGTCAGAGTAGCGCAGCGGAAGCGTAGTGGGCCCTAACCCACAGCCCAGGATCAAGTGACTGATACAGTCAGTTAAAGGAAATTCAAGTCTGTCCTTGAGACGGACATAAGGGTCAAATGCCACACACAGAAAGTGTGAGAATGAGACACATCCATGACAGCCTTTCTGTCACTTGTTGTGAAACTCAGCGAAGACGCATGGTATTAGAAGCAAAATACCATAAACCTGCAGCGTCAGATGTTGGCAGAACCAAACAGAATGAGAGCAACACCCTCAAGGACAGTGTTGCATTCCCTCCAGGCTTTTTATGCCTATGTCCATGATGACCATACAGTCAGAATCAATCCTCTCATCTGCTCTCTTTTTGCGGCAGACTTCGAGAATGATTGCATTCATACCTAATATCCGCAGTCAGTTGCTGCAAAAGCTGAAGCATTGGAGCTTTTTAGCGTGAGAAATCAACTAACTAGTTCCCACAGTGGAAAGGTGAATCTGGAGCTAAGTAACTACAGATTGCTAGCTCTGAAGCATATGTCTTCCAGAACCATGTTAAGTGAGAGTCTGCTAACCAGCTGGCAATGTTTGTGCCATGTTCACTCCCATACCCTGCTGTAGTCAAGTCAATGCCCTCTTGGACAATCCCTCAAATAGTCCAAGGTGCATTACCAGCTAATTTAACCTGTCAAGAGGACAAATATTTGGCTAAGGACAGTGCTGTTCTAAAGCTGAATCTTGACAGAGAGTCTGTTCCGGACTCATCCTCGAATCTGGTACCCTGTATGACGGATGTCAGAATTAAGCAGAGAAAGCGTCAGCACACCAGACCAGAAACAACGGTTTAGATCACCTGAGAGGATCATGAAGACAGTCACCGTATCGTACCCTGCATGAATCAGAGTGTTCAGAATCATCAGCTCTTCACAGGAAAAGTTGTCAATCCAGCTAACAACCTCGCCCCGAGCAGTGTCCTGAGATGACCAGAGTTCAAGGCAACCGTGCAGCAGCAACCAGAAAACCCTGAGTGAAAATCCTTTAAGTGGGGTAGGATTTTCAGTCAGTAAGCCCTAATCGAGATAACAATAATAATAAAATAAAACCCTCAAATCAAAACCTTAAGCCAGCCTTCCCGTGTTGAAGCAACCAGCGTGAAGGATCGACAGAAGCAAGAAGCTTTGCCTCTCCCCAAGCCCTGCAATGAAGAAAATCTTCCATCAAGACACGAGTGTTGCAACCGTCAAGTATGAAGACCCGAGGGAAGACCCGCTGCACCCGGAAGACCTTGCAAATCTCGAGGACGAGATTTCTTTTAAGTGGGGTAGATCTGTAATACCCTACTTTCCAGAGCTAAAAAGAAAAAGAAAAGAAAAGGAATAAATAAATAAATAAACTCAAAAAGAGATAAAAATCACTCCAAATTTGAACCTTTTCTAAACTCTTACCTTCCATGAATTTTCCAAAATAAAATTCACTAAATAAATTAAACTTAGTTTGAATCTGAAAATTTTGAAATATAAAACTTGTGCTCAAGTGTTTGCTTTCATTTAAATAATGAACTAAAAATTGGAAGCTTTTGAATTTACAACAAATAAAATCAAAGTAGAATTAAATCCCAAAGTGATTTCCAAATTTTGAATTTCAAATCTGCATCAAAATCACACCATATGCATTTCTGTGATTTATTGGAATTGTTTTGAGTGTTTGATCAATCTTGTTTTTGTTTGAATTTGAAATCTCTTCAAATTCAAATCCCAGAAAAAGATCAAACCATTTCTATCTCTTTCGGGCCAAACTTCCCTTTTCTTTCCTCTGGCCCGGCCCGCGTCCTTATCTCCCTTCCTCTCCCCGCGCTGGCCCAGCTTCCTCCTCCGGCCCAGTCTGGCCCAGCCGCTCCAGCCCAGCTACCGGCCTGCCAGCCCAACTCCTCTCCGAGCCGCCGACAGGTGGGGCCGCCCTGTCGGATGCATCGTTCCCACGCGGCACCGCCGCGCGACGCCGGCCCCTACTTCCGACCGAAGCCCGCGCGCGCCGCCGCCGCTTCCGCCGCCGTGCCGCCGCGCTGTCGGAACCGCCCTACTGTGCGGAACCGACTTAGCTCGGCCTATAAATTCCACCGAACCCCCTCCTTTCCCCGGACTTCCCTCTCCCTCACCTCACTCTCCTCTCCTCCCTTCCCCGTCGATCTCTCGCCTCCGGTCTCCCCCGCGCAACCCGAAGCCCCGGTGAGCTCCCCCACTCCCTCCGCTCTCACCGCGTCCTCTTTTCTCCCCTCGCGCGTACCCGTAGCGAGCTCCCGCCGAGCACCACCATGGCCGCCGCCCACCTCTCGGATCCCGGCCACCCTCCGGCCCTCACCGCGCCACGCCAAGGCCACCCACAGCCTTCCCGCATTACCGCGCACCCGCACGACCGCCCGCACGCGCACGAGCCTGCTCACACGCGCGTTCCCGTCGCACGCCGCCGCGGAGTTCAACTCCGGCGAGCCGCCGTGGCCGCTCCGATGGACGTTGTCGACACCATGTACCTCTCCCAGCTCCGCCATCACATCCTCACTCACCTCGACGAGGTCCCACGACTCCCCGTCCACCCTAGCCACCGGCGGCAAGGCTTCCGGCCAAGCGCCGCCGCGCGCGACGCCCCGGTCCACCATGGACCGGTGGACCGCCGCCCCAGCCCGGTCCACAGAGCCCATGGACCGAGTCCATGGGATTTCCAATTGAAAAATAAACCATTTCCCAATTATGACGCCAGCTTGCGCAATAAAACCTTTTCCTAAATAAAAATAAATCCAAAAACCCCTGAAAATCACCTGGGCCTGCAATTTTGCAGATTAGCCCCTGACCTTTTCTGTAACTATGTTTAAGCCCAACATTTTTACAGAAAAGTACCTAAACTTTTCTGTAATTATGTTTTAACCCCTATCCTTTTACACCCAGACCCCTAAATTTTTTCGTAATTACAGATTGGTCCCTGAGAACCTTCTGTAATTATATATAAGCCCCTGAAATCCTTTTTATAATTACAAACTAGCCCTCTCATCTTCAAACACCCATATCTTTTTAACCCGAACTCCGTTTTGAGTGATTCTCGCGCCCACGAGTTCGTGGAATCGTGAAGTACCTCATGGTACTGTCCATAAAGCCCCACACTAGGTCTAGAAATCATTGACCTTCCAAAACCCCCCTCCCTTCTTATGTCCTTTCTCGGCTAATCATGCGACGATGATCCCGCATGTCGCAAATATTTGCGCATGTAAACCTAACCCATCCCGTGATGCCATTCCACCTAATATCTCCCACACCCCTCACTTCATCATCATATAACCTATCCATTCTTTTACTCGCTATCATTGAATCTAACGATCGTTCGTATCCAATTCACTCCCAATCATCTCCCCTTGATCCACTGATCTGTTCCCGTGAATAATCTTTATTCGAGTTCTATCAAATTTATCTGTTGTTTTAATTGCTATTCGGCCTTATTTGATTAGTGATATTTTATCTGCAAGTCATGCATTCATGGCATCACGATCACGTGCATGTACAATAGTTATGCAAGATCATATGCATGCACCTGCACGATAAGGTAATAACATGACCACATAGGGAATTAAATGGCACACAAGCACCCTGTGCAGTGCTGCCAGAGTCTTTATGTGGGTCCCAGCCTATATAAAGACTTGAAACAGCAAGTGCACAGAATCATGCATAATCACGTGCACGAACCACTGTCATGCACTCAGTGCCTGACAGTTAACATAATACTTAAAATATTAGCTAATCATCATTAGATATCACCCCGAACTGTATAAACCCTTAAAATGACACACCTCTCGCTTCGTATACAAGTAGCATAAACCTTTATACGGGTTACCGCCTGTATATAGTCTTTATGCCACAAATGTACGAAGTACACGTGCACCTCATCTGCATGCATTCTCACCTGCATCTCTGCATGTTCATCTATCAGAATAAGATGGAAGCGTGCATACCAGATATGCACGTAATCACCATCATTAGAGCATGTGCATCTCACCACCACCACCATAAGGTGTTCAACCCACATCCGCCTAACCACACACACCCATGAGCATTTAATAAAGAATATAATCCACTAAAACCTTGTCTAGGTGAATATGGCCCTTACAAGGCCAGGTGTATCACCTATGACACGTAACATGCCCTGCATTAAAGTGCTGCATCATGCATAAATCATGCCTCTCATCATTCATCAAGTTTTCTCGGATCTTAATCGGCTTTCCTCGATCTTTGTTTCTTTTGTTCTTTCATTTCTTTTGCGGTAGTTTATACGTACTGTTTTATGCGCTAGTTTACGCGAGAGTCGAGGAAGCGCCTGAAGATTTCGAAGAACCGCTGAGGACTTGAAGCTCGAAGACCAACCCAGAGAGACAAGCTCCAAGCGCGAAGACCAACTCAAAGACAAGTTCGAAGCACGAGGAGCAAGTCAGAGAATCGAGCCTCGAGTCAGAATTTGAAGATTAGGAAAGCGTTTGCAGGCAAGCCCTAACTCCTATTGATCATGCTGAACCCATGATTGCAAATGATCCTACTTAGAGCTTGTTTTCAAATGAAACCTGCATGGAATTTAAAATGATTTAAATGCTTAGAATGACCTAAGTTGTTGTTGATAGCCATTCCTTGATATTGCTTATCCAAATTCCCTTGATAAACCTAGGAATCCACCATCATTAATTATTTAATGATGTGCTGGAACAATATGCTGCTTAGGACTCATTCACACTGTGTTTAATTAATCTTGCTCACATGATTTTTGGTGTAAAATGCGTGTGTCTTGGTGGTGTGTGTAAATGTGAAAATGGGTGGGAATAGTAAGTGCAACCCATAGTGGGGGTATATTTTAGACGGGAGCAAGCGAGGTAGTCCTCAGTGGGGAGGCTATCTCTAGGACGCTATCCCTCATTGGAGGGTAGCTATTGAAGATGCTTGCTTCGGTCGTATAAGGACCGGTTCGTGTACCGTCTGGCCTAGCACGCAGTGCAACCACGAGGCTCCTTTATGGGGGGAGTTTGGAACCACACCCTACTAGTGATCGCCCGGTACCACCAGGAGGCAGAGTGCAACCGAAAGCCAGGAGAAGACTTTGACGAGATTGGCGTCGGGTCCGGCAAGTGAAAGTGCGCTATGGCCAAGACATTCTATGATTATTATTGTGAAGCCCCTGGTCGCTGATTTTTCGGGGTGGTACCGAGGTGACACTAGGCAGGTACGGAACCATTAGTATGCCAGTCCAAACCGCCGAATTCCGGGGAGGACGGTATACCCTTGTGGGTAAAGTGTACGACCTCTGCAGAGGATAAGAATCTATCCGGATAGCCGTGTTCCACGGTATTGGACAACGCGAAAGCCATGGCCGTCACATGATTAGACTTCGGCGTGAGTTCTCCTTGGCGTGTGTGTTTTTGGAATACACCGGTTTGGAGCCGTGCGCTGGTTTCCGGCCAGCATAGCATAAAATTTGGGAACTGGCGGGAAAGGTTTTATTCTCCCCCAGGGCCAATCAACCCCATTAAATTAATTACCATACCTGACTTAGTTTGCGAACTGGTTTTGTTTTCAAAACCAACCCTTGCATAAAATTGGCTTTCCGCCGATACACTGAACCCCCAGCCTCATCCTTGTTTACGTCCGTGCATAACTTTACCCCTTGCTTTAGGGTTTGCTGAGTACATTATGTACTCACGGGTTTGCCCGTAATGTTTTTAGTGAGAGAAGCCCCGTAGAAGACGACGGCGTTTGGTTTTCGTTCGCACTCAAGTCTGCCTGTAGGCTTGGGCCGGGTTTCCGCTGATTGTCTGCTTCACCATTAGTCGGACGGACGGACTTGGATACTTCCGAATCCTCGTCGCACCGCCACTAAAGGTGATATCTCAGGTATTATATTAAGTGCCTATACGAAGTATGCTTTCGATTACCATATCTGTGTTCTTGTGCGTACCAGCTACTGATCCAGGGACTGGTACAAGATGCACAACATGCTCCAGAAATTGGGGTACGACACGCTAGTAGTATATATGAGCTTGTACTAGGAAGCTACGGGGGACTTTTGACTGCTATTTTCCAGAATACACATGAGTGTGCTGTTCATCTTCCGTGAGTCTTGAGAGGCTTGCAACACTTGTTCTTTCGATTCCTGAGGGAGTTGTAGAACGCCAAACTGTGGTTCAACTAGTTCGTGCCTTCACGTCTATACGGCGTGATTGCGTGGGCTAGCTTTGTTGGTACGTGGAAGGGCGATTGTCTCGGTAGTTCGTCGTGTGAGAAATCTCACGGTGTATTGCCTCTTCGTCAGGTCACGGATCAATAGTTATCAAGTTCTTGTTGGATCCTTCGAGAAGATCGGGCCACAAAGGTTGCTCTCACATAATCCTTACGCGTGTGCATATCACGAGTTACACCGAGAAGGAGACCAAATACGCAGGAGCTGGACCATCGCACTGCCCGCTGACATCAGATCAAAGTTCCAAAGGGCACTCGCACAAGATGGCCCCGATTGACCATGCATAATGCACATATATTGATGGAAAGATAATAAAGTTCAATTTCACCTCCAATCATCAACATTCTTATACACGTGAAGCAACAACGGTTTGGGCAGCGCTTCTCTTTGTCGCTGCTTGCTCTATGTTGACATTTTGAAGAAATTTTGTTGATGGCAGAAGTTGAGCAACAAGTTGTGCAGCCCAGGTAAAACCTCACTTGTTGACATAGATAATGGTCAGTGTATAGCTGTAGCGTCCCGCCTCCCTGAGGCCGGGCCCGTACACCTGGCAACTTCCCGATCGGTCACCCATCCCCAAATTTCTTCAGGCCAAGCACGCTTAATCTCGGAGTTTCTTCGAGATGAGCTTCCGGAAAAGAAGTTGCAACTTGTTGACGTGAGTATTCTATCAATCCTATTAAACCATGGGCCGGGATGTCACAATAGCCCGACCCAAGGAGGATATATGGGCTTGGTCACTTGTTGCCGTGTAGAGACCCAAAAATACAACATTAGGTGGAAAATAAACTTAGTGACTGAAATAAAAATCTGTGACTATTTACTACCGTCATAAAATTGTGACGCTACCAGTTAGCCTGACATGACAAACAAGCATTCATCACAATATGGATCAGGCTTGGTTTGTGACAAGTTCTGACTATTGACTAATTTTTACGACGCAAATCTAATCGTTGTCACTAACTCATCTGACCCCTATGAATCATCATAAAACAGAGTGCCTAGTGACATTTTGGGATCAATTGTTATTCCATAATTGTCATATAATGCTTTCTTCCTGTGTAATGTCTATTTTTTTCTTTTTTTTTCTATCAAAGTATACACTATGTACAGCATAGATATGAATCATGATAAGAAACTACATACTCAATAATGGTTATGCGATGTACAAATAATTATTAGTCTTGACGTATACAACATCCATAGTACACATTGGAAACCAAGTCCTTTGTTGATCCGTTGGTCTGATCCAGGGGTGATTGGTTACATCATCCGGCAACAATCTCACCATCCCAGAACTCATCGGCTGTTTTGTATGGCCCAGATTCATGGACGAAAAAGTCATAGGTTCCCCTTGACTCTGGGAGAGCGTTGATCTTGCGATGATCTTCCTCGGTTAGCTCCCAGCTGAATATGTCGATATTCTCACGCATTCTTCTTTCATTGAAGCTTTTAGTGATAACACAGTCGCCCTGCTCATACACCCACCTCATGCACACCTGAAAATGTCGATTGAAAGTTACCCCTCTCTGTGTTAGAAGCAAGACCAACCAAGTAGACACGGACAGGTTAAAATCACGACCATTGCAGTGGTTTGTAGCTAGTTAAAGGGAGATCTGGCACTAATACGTCTGTTTTTAATTTGTTTTCATCGCGATCAGAAAATTACTTCAAATTTGAACTAGATAGGTTTGTTGTACTAAAAGCCAAAAAAAAAAAAAACAAAGGGAGTAGCCTACAAAAATCAGGAGTTACCTGGGCGACAGTTTTGCCCCTATCCAGGGCGATCTGCTTCAGTACAGGGCTGTCCAGGACGGAGTTGTTAGCCCATGGCGTGCCCTTTCCGCCCAATGGAGAGTATGCGCAGAGCTGGATCCCTTTGTCCTTGCAAAACTGTCTCAACTTCTTCTGGCGGCAATACGGGTGAACCTCAACCTGCACGGGTCGGATATCATTATGGCTTTCCTTTGGAATCCCGCAATAACATATAGGAAAACACAATCATCGGATGGCATGTGCAATTGATCAAAAGTCAGTATGTAGAAGGCAACAATAGTGAGCTCTGAGCCGCTTAAATGCATGATTGGAGGGCAAAATTATGCAATTTGAAAAGAGGTAATCCTTCCATCCCAAAATAAGTCTATTTGAAGCTTTCATTGACTGTTTTCTTCCGTTGCCTTGGACTAATAGTTTTAATGAATTCGATCAACTTTAAAAGCGTACAAATTATATATTGTAAAGCTCATGAAAAATCTAAAAATTAGAAATATCATTTTATTAAAGTTGATCGAATATATAGAAATCAAAACAAAGTTGATCAAACAAATAAATAGACATTTCTAGCTTTAATTGACTGTTTCTTCTAGCTTTGGTTGACTGTTTTTTTCCTTGCCTTGGACTAATAGGTTTAATAAATTCGATCAACTTCAAAAGCATACAAATTATAATATAGGAAAAAGTCCATTTTCCTACCCTCAACTATCTATGTTGTTCACTTAACCCCCTAAACTAATTTTGAGTCTATTTTACTCCCTCAAACTATTTAGATTGGTTCAATTCACTCCCTTATGAAATTTTTCTTTTTTTGTATCTCTAGGTACACATATTGTTTGAGCATAAACTTTTTTGAGATTATATGTTAAAACATATCTTATGTTAGAAAAAAAATTAAAGAATATTTTAAAACTTTTTTGTATGTGGACAGTATGGAATACAAATTCGACATGTGAGATTGAATAATGCAAGATAATATTTATGAAAAAAAATCTAGAATTTTTTTCTAGAATAGAGTATGATGTCATCTAGCATACTACAAAATTTGAGCTTCAAATATAACCCACAAAAAGAAAAAGAAAAAATCCACTAGGGGTGAATTAAACCAATTTAGATTTTCCGGGGGAGTAAACCAAACTAAAAATTAGTTTAGGGGATTGAACAACATGGATACTTGAGAGTAGTAAAATGGACTTCTTCCAATTATATATTGTAAAGCTCATGAAAAATCTAAAAATTAGAAATCTCGTATTATTAAAATTGATCGAATATATAGAAATCATTGATCAAAGACAAGAACAAAACAAAGTTAATCAAACAAATAAATAGACATTTTTCGGAAGGGAAGTAGTATGCATAACGAGTTATAACAATTTTGAGGGAAAGAGTTATAGCTTTTATTTCAGTGTCCAAAAAATTCTAGTGGCCATGTATAGTATGTCTGTTCTTCGATGTATGAGGTTTATGACAACTATAATTCATATCAAACTGTAAACCTTTTAGAACGAAGGCAGTACCTGGTTAGCTGCCGGAGGGACCTTTGCAAAGGAGAGCAGGTGCTGGAGCTTCTTGCAGCTGAAGTTGCTTACGCCTATGGCCTTGGCCAGGCCTCGCCTGTGGCACTCCTCCATCTCCTCCCACACCCCCTCCATGTCCATGGCTACCAGATCTTCCTTCACCAACACCGAGCTTCCTTGCCCCTGTGGCGGTCGCATGCTCACCGGAAAGTGGACCAAGAACAGGTCTATGTGCTCCATCCGCAGATTCCTGACGAAGGAGATAACAATCAGGTTGTCTTCCAAAGGCAACATTTTTTCGCATGTACAAAATTAAGCTATGACGTGAGTGCTTACTGGAGTGTCTTGCTGATCGCCGGCAGGACACGGCCGGGGTGCGCGTCCGTGATCCAGAGCTTGGAGGTGATGTAGAGATCGTCGCCGCTGGCGATCGTCCCGGCGCGCACGGCCTCGGCTGCGGCGTCCCCCAGCGCGGCCTCCGTGCCGTACACCGCGGCCGTGTCGAAATGCCGGTACCCGGCGTCCAGGGCGCGGAGGACGGCCCCCCGCACGACGGGAAGGCCCTCAGCGTCGCCGTGCGGGAACGACGCCGTGCCGAGGCCCACGCGTGGCATCGGCTTGCCGGAGCTCAGCGCCACCGCCGGCACAGCCGCCACGGGCGTCGCCCTCCCTTGATGCTCGGCCATGGTGCGGGAGTGATCTGAACAGAGCCGGCGAGGCTCGGTGGCAACGCACGAATATATAGAATGCACGAGGCTTGGAGGCGTGCCGTTTAGTACACGTTTGAGTGGCCATCGTTGACTTGTCGTCGATACTTGGTGAGAGGGCCAAATTGTCTACCGGATTACATTTATCTTTCACCGCATATCGTTTCAAAGTTTGCAGTCTGAAAGAAATATACCCCGATGCACCTGATTTTCAACGGAATGATTCATCCTCGTTTGCACGTGGTTGTGATTTTAGTGGACTCTCGTAAAAAGTAATGGATATCTGACGTGCAGAGAAAAAAAAAAGAAAGCCTCTTGACGTCACTGCAAACGTTCAGACATAGTGTTCAGCATTTGGGAAATGGAGTACTAGAATCTTGTCTAGAAATAAAAACTTTTTTCAGGGGTGACCTGCTGTCAGATGTTATTGAATCCACTGCAGTAAGATACTGACAGTGGGTTCTGAAGGCGGAGTGATTGGGCCAAGCATCAGGCTGAGCCGCTGAGCACAATCCAACACAAGGTTTGCATCCGTAATACACTGCAATGCCATCGAATCCGTTTCTATCATTGGATGATCGCAACAACTGTAGTAATTCAGTTGGTTGGAACAATATACCGCAGGCGGTTAACAATAATTGTAGCACGTTCGGATGCCTCACCAAAACAGTCAAGAATTTCCTTGGTCACTTCTTCTTCTACCGCTCATATGAAGAGAGCCACATCATCCACATACAAGGAGATGCGATGATTGGCTGCTCAGCGAGAGAGCGGCTGCAGAAATCCTTCCTCAGCTGCTTTTGTAAATAGGCTATTGAGCACATCCCTCACTATTATGAAAAGCATGGGAGACAAAGGGTCTCTGGCATGGGTGATGATTGTTAGAACTAATTAACCGTCTGACTTAGCAGAATCACTAGTCACAATAGATCACGCCTAGATAACCTTAGATTAAAACTGAATTGGTGGTGCTTATAACTTACCAGTACTTAGAATCGCCATGAAATAGATCTGTAGTGGATGCAGATCAAGTAGATGATGACGAACTCGCTATAGACGTAGAAGAACGCCCGCAGGTTAATGTAGAACTAGGGACACCGGGCTTCCACGACTTCCAGCACCTTAGGGATCGGTTAGGTTAGGGTTACGATCAACCCTAGAGCCTAATTCGTGAATAAGACACGATCGAAGAGAAACGGTGTTCTCCCTCTTAGTTATATAGTGCTGTAGACGCGGGGCCGATCTCAAAACGTGGGTTAAGTTTGCCTCCCGATCAAGACAAATAATAGGGGCTTTAGTCGGACTGTAATGGGCATTTCAGTCCAATTGACCCAGGTCAATAATGCCAAAATTCTCCCACTTGACCGAAGGTCAATTGCTAATTCTTTATAATATTCATATTATCGATCACGTGCAGGTGGTTATATACAGATCAATAATCTCCCTCTTAATCGAACAATCTTAATCTTAAATTTAGACTTATGTTCGCATTATGTCCACAGTCAATACCATAACAAAACTCAGCAAATGCAGCACCGGCAGACATTACAGACACACCGGGACACATTAACCAAAGTTCACCACAGTATCTCGATAGAACACTTATTAATCTTATTTGGGAGTTTATTTATTCGGCCTCATCTAGAATCATATTTCAGGTTAATCACCAAATCCATACTAATTTCACGAAAATAGGGTAGGAGATAACACCCTCAATTAATCATGTTGCTAGCTATTTACTTAAAGCATTAAAATTACTTGATCCTGGGACCCTTCTTTCATAACATAACAATATAGTTGTCAATGGGCTTGACACCATCAACTATGTCATTAATTGAAAGAATATTGTAATCAAATACTGTGAAATTGACTACAATCAAATGTAGACTTAACAATAATAATACCGGAATATATTTAATATGCCTGCTTAAAACAAAAACATGCCATACAAAACAGCATTAATAATGTTAATCTTGTTTTATAGCTTTCTGCAGAATCGCTCACATCTGTGAGAATGAAGGACATAAAACTTAATTGTGCACATTTACATCCATACACCCTCACAAAACTTTATCTGAATAGTACTTAATTAAATAAGCATGTTATATGGTGCCTTTATCTTTAAACACCTTTTCCAGTGGACCTCCCCTGGACTACGATTAATAAAATTTTGTCAAGCATTCCGGCTTGTCATGCTAAGTTAATTTCTTATTTGGCTTAGCACATAGCTTCTATCTGAAGCTTTAGGAACGTCTTTCTATTTGTCTTATTCTTAACCTTATACTTATGATAAAACTTGCTATATCACGCAAAAATAAAACAGGCATAACTGTGTATGCATTCACACATTGTCACTTCAAAGCTTATCTCAATCTCTTATGCTTAAATGACAATCCCAATACTCACTTTGGTCCCATCCAAGTGTCATACTCCCCAGAACTTAGGAAAGCATCACCAGGTGTATCTTATGATATGGTGAAAAAATTTTACTTTCTAGGAATGCATGCTTATTTCTATCAGTTTACGAAGAAAATAATCACCTTAGAGTATCAGGATAATAATTAATCCACCTTAACTTTATGAAAAATGAATCACGGTTGCCCATGATATATATAAACTTATGGTGAGTTATGAATTTAGCATGTTAGTTTCTTTGGAATCACTCTTCAAAACTTGTAGACCCATTATAGTCTATTGCCTTGACTCCATCAGAAAATTGCTATGAGATGAACTATACTTATGTTCAAAATTCACAGACTCTTTGACATAATCTTAGGAATAACTGAGACTTTCACTTTTGTGCCCAAAACACTTAACTTATCATTAAACATCACATGTCTCTGTTATTGTAGTACAACTAATGTACATTCTCAACAGAGTTAGGAAAGTAACGGAGGAGTACTTATGGCACGATATATATTTATGAGAAAACATATATGTATGTATGTATATACATCTCATCTTAAGTCATCAATATAGAGAAAACTTATCTTATATTTCAATAAGATTTCTTCTTCCCCATTTCCTTCCTTCCTTGTGAGCTTCCATTGAACCCTGAATAATCAGAATATTAAATATGTCGGCCAATAAACTTATCTAAAGTAATTTATAATGGTAGCTCTTCAACTTATCTTGGCACGATGTTTACTATACCACTTATCAGCTTTCTCTGCCAACCTAGAACACACCAACGGTGGCTAGAAAATGAACTAGAGTAGCAAAGTTATGATTAAATGTTCACAAAACAGCGGTGGCCAGTATCATGAACACAATCACACTTCAATCATCTCTGATTCCATCGTACCAACCCACAACAGCGGTGGCCAGAAAATAAGTGACACAACACAACCTGTGAGAATTATCCTGTACCCAGCGGTGGCCAGAATATAGAATAAGAATCACACTTATTGAGACAATTGGTCTTTGTGGAGTATGAACTCCTACCACAATGGTAATTTAATAATCATGTCTTGCATGATGAAGTTGCTCTTGAACTTATTCTTAATTTTAAGCAATAAGGTATAACGAGTATATTATGCTTAAAACTTATACTTATACTATGCTTAAAAACTTATACTTAATTGAGCGATTCTCCAGTGCGGTCGGCATAAACCGGCGTAGACATGCGAGGAGCAAATCCCGTAACGACACGTGGCAGTCAATATTTCCGCCTCAAAATTATATTTTTTTTCGCTCGAGGGTACCATGGTCATTTCACCGAGAGTTTTGTGCGGCATCATTCGTAACAGTCTAACCTCGCCGTCGTCGCCGTCGACGACGAACGTGGCCATGACATCCCGGTGAGAGTCCAGCGAGTTGGGTTTGGTAAACTAGCGCCGCAGCGTCATCGTTGCCGAAGACAAGGAAGACCGGTGGAGGCGCTGGTTTACACAGAAACTGCTTCGTTTACACCTTGGTGGGTTACGTCTAGTGGATCTGTTCCAAAATATTGTGCTATGTCTCCTGCACAAACGATCCTTCGCCGATTAAACCGGCCGGCCTAACATTAGAGTTACGTAAGGAATCCATTGTTTACGCGTGTCTACTCCAGCGATTTGGCTCGTTTCACGTATGACTCCAGGTGGGCCAATAGCACAGACGATCCTCCCGAGTCGTTTACTCATTTTGGTCTTATCGATTACTTACCGCGAAGAAAAGTCTGAGTGTTCGACATGCCGCATATGATCTCTATCGCGCTGCCCCTGGTTTTTAAAGGCCCACAACCAGACGTTTTAGTTTGCCAGTGGACCCTCCGTATTTTCTGTTATTTCGTTAACATTTCCAAAACCGTATTGCATGTTAGACCCTGTATGACTTAAAAATTACACAACTTCAAGATTTAATTTTTGTCAGGAACCCTTATAGTGTACCGAAAATACACGGATGTTCGATCGACCCGTACCGTGTGTCGAAATTACATTTTAGTCTGACAAACGCCATATCAGCCGTCCAGACGTTTCCATGGGGTCACAAAATATATGGGCCTGTCAGAGTAATCGATATTCTCACTATCTACTTGGTGAGTAAACCATAGTCTCAGCAGGTTCCGTAGTCCATCGTTCCCCTTGCCCATGTAATAATAAACCGTCATTCAGATCAGGTCTACGCACAACAGCGCGCGCAACCTCTGTAAGCCATGTCCACGAAGCTTAATAAGCCAAATGTAAACGAAGGTATTGCGCACAACAACACTAGTCGCTGTGCTTTGCGCACCGTTGGATATACGTGCGTAAACTTTGGAAAAGATGGGCGCAACGCGCGTAAACAGGCGATAGAGCCGGGGCAAGCCAAACAAAAACGTTTGTCAGGAGTCAACCATCGTAACGGAAGCGTAAACCGTGGTCCCGTGCCCGTGTGTCGGTCGGTGTACTGGGAACGGGGGGTTCCCCTTCCCCCGGGGAAAGCCCTGGGCCCAAGGAGCCAGTGGGCCGAGGACGGACGCCGCAGCCCATCCAGGCCGCGGAGGTCCAATGAAAAAGAGGGATATACTACAAGATCAACAGCAGATTATGTTACCGGTGGAATAGGGGATTAACGGAGAGGGTATACCACCCGATCTTCTACCGGGCTCGACGATATTTGCTCAAAAGCAGTACCAATGTCGACGCATCCAATCTGTTGTTCACTCGACTAGCAACTACTGTCGCAATAACTTCTAATGTTAACAGCTGTTCATCATGCTGACAGCCCTGGTCAAAATAACTACTACTAATGTTAACCGCTGTTCATCCTGCTGACAGCCCGGGTCAAAATAAACTACTACTTCACAACATATTTTCATCGTGCTGACAGACCTGTTCAAAGTAAGCTACTACCACCAACGAACTGCTACTTACGGTCACTCCTCATGTCAATCTTCTGAAGTGATGCCTTCAGAATCTTGCCATCAGATGTGAGCTTCAAGGCACATATGTCTCCTTCTTCAATGTTGTTTTTAGACGGGAAGCTACCCCAGTGCACAGTTGCTGAGTGGTTGGATACGCTGATATTCTTCTCAGATGTTTTTGTTGTTTTAGATCCCGGCATACAGAACTGGATGGTCTTGGCGTTCCTTAGGTACTTCCGTGTGTAGTCCGTGCTGAATACCTGCACAATCAGGTATCGCAGTGTTATCTCTGCATGTAGACATAACTTGCTTGCGGGGAAAATAAGTCTGCTTGATAACATAACGCAGCACAATCAGGTTTCATGATCCGGACACTTACCATGGATTTCGTGGTTGCAGCAGTTTTGGTTGCTCTGAAGACATACACAGGCAGCCCCCCTCCTTCTCGTGACGCAGATGCCTCGATCTCGTGCTTGAGCTCTTCGGATAAAATAGTATCCAGTTTCTTGCTGTACTCCACCTTTGGAGTAACTCGACGATTGTTGCCTGCAAAGCCACATATTATGCGTCAGTACCATTAAACGTAAGAAGGTCGTATGTTTGCTGAAAATTTTTCTACCTGTGTCATTGCTTTGGAAGGCCATGCTGACGTCTTCACCAAACTGACTCCCGCCTTTGCGTGTCTTCGTGGTTCCATCACCAGCGAAGAAAACGACTTTCATCTCATCAGTCTTCACTTGGATAAAAACGGCCGAGTCACCGTTCTGAATGCCCATCTCTTCCTGGAGCTTAGACCAACCAGCACCAAAGATAGTTTTCCCCTCTCTGTTGTGGACCAGCACATCATACACGGAGCACCAAAGATAGTCTTCCCCTCCCTGTTGTGGCGGGAAACTTATCACGCCGCGAGCGCGAACACGCGGCCACCATGACGAGTCTCAAGGCCCCTGAGGAGACCTTGAAGAAGCGGGAGGAGCATTCCGCCGCGACTCTCACAAAAGCCCGGAACCTGGCCAGCCTGCAGGTGGCACGGGTCCGCGATGAGGCCCTCAAGGAGTCGGAGGGCCTGATTGCCCAGCGCGACACCACCATCCAGCAGCAGGCCGCTCGGATCAAGGAACTGGAGGATGCGAAGGACAACGACCGCACCCGAATCCACAACCCCGAGGAGCAGGTGATGTCATATTCTGACGCGACGACAAAGGTGCGTGAGCTGAGGGAGAAGGTGCACACCACCATCCAGCAGCAGGCCGCTCGGATGAAGGAACTGGAGGATGCGAAGGACAACGACCGCACCCGAATCCACAACCTCGAGGAGCAGCTGAGGGGGTATTTTGTCGCGCAGACAAAGGTGCGCGAGCTGACGGCGAAGGTGCAGGACCTTAACCAACAGCTCCAGCAAGCCGGTCCGCGGTTGCTGGTCCTCTCTACCGCTGCCAACGACACCGAGTGGGGTACCGAGCGCAAGCGCTTGACGGCGATGGGGATGGATATCTACCGCAGCATCAATAAGGGGCTGCAAGCGGCTGGCATGCGTCAGCTCAGCATCGGCCAGGCAGAACCCTCCATCGGCCATGTCGTCCACGCCCTCCTGCCGCTTGCCAACTTCTTCGAGCGGTTCAAGGATGACATGCAAGCGCGCCTCGAGCGGGAGGGCAACGAGGCCATCAAGTCCGTCGCCGGGGAACTGCTCACCCACGTCCTCGAGAACAATGATGAGTTCCCGTTGGAAGTGTTCCTGCAGTCGCCCGAGCCCCACCAGACGCGGCGGCACAAGGAGCGTGTCACGGAGATCGCGGACAATCTGGTCAAGATGTACGTCCCAGAACGCGATCGTTGAGAGGGGCCTGTGAGCCCGGCATAGGGGGGAGCCCCCCCCCCCCCCCCTTGTAATGCTTGTTTAGGAAAACTGCAGCACCAGAACCTTGAGCCTTTAAATTTAAACTTGTTTAATTCATTAGCTTCCAAGTGATGTCTTGTCTTTCGCCATCGAAACCTTATCTAAATTTAAGTGCATCAATTGCGTCATCCTCCAAATTTTCTCTGTATATGTTAAAACTATCCGGTGTATGCTACTCTGGATTCATGTCTTCAACAGGTGTAGGCACAGGTTACAGATCGTGTATACCTAACTAATCTAGTGCACTCGGGTAGCCATGCGACACGGGACTGCTTGGCTCGTCCCCACTGAGAAGCGGGTCCGGGTACGTTATAGGGGCCACGGACCAGTGAGCAAAAGCGGACATCGGGGACGTGGACATGGCTTACCACGGCGGCGACATGTTCGTCGTAAACTGTATCTGAATGACTAGATGTTTAGACATGGGTAGTTGTTCCGCAGGGTTACGCACATTGAGCCATCGTTGCGTAATCCACATCGGAGTTCTGTCTGTACGCCTATCGTTTGCTTAGGCTTCACGGACATGGCTTACCACGGCCGGGACATGTTCGGCGTAAACCTGATCTGAATGACTGAATGTTTGGGCACGGGGAGTTAATGCACAGGTCTACGCAAAGTTTTAGTCGTAGTGCGTAATCCGAGGCGGAGTGCTGTTTATACGCCATGGTTTACATTTGACAAGGAATGATGGATTACCGAACCGTGGCGCTTGGTTACTACTGACGACCATATATTGCCCATGCGCAATGTTGTGCGTAAACCTGATCTCGACGACTGTTTCATTGGGCAAGGGGTTCATGGATTACAGATCCTTCCCGCGGGGTTACTACTGGCAACGCTTTTTGCTTGGTAACTCCATGGTTTACTCAGCAGCACCGTAGACTGGAGTATGTCCCATAGGTTTACGCACGCCAGGTTGTCGTTTTGTAATCCACAGCGGAGTGCTGTCTATACGCCATCGTTTACATTTGCGTCGCCTCGTTTGCTTAGGCTTCGTGGATATGGCTTACCACGGCGGCGACATGTTCGGCGTAAACCTGATCTGAATGACTAACCGTTTGGGCACGGGGAGTTAATGCACAGGTCAACGCAAGTTTAGCCGTAGTGCGTAATCCACGGCGGAGTGCTGTTTATACGCCATCGTTTACATTTGACTGGGAATGATGGATTACCGAACCGTCATGCTTGGTTACTACTGATGACCATATATTGCCCATGCGCAATGTTGTGCGTAAACCTTATCTCGACGACTGTTTCATTGGGCATGGGGTTCATGGATTACAGATCCTTCCCGCGGGGTTACTACTGGGAACGCTTTTTGCTTGGTAACTCTA
Source organism: Eragrostis curvula (assembly GCA_007726485.1). Taxonomy (NCBI): domain Eukaryota; kingdom Viridiplantae; phylum Streptophyta; class Magnoliopsida; order Poales; family Poaceae; genus Eragrostis; species Eragrostis curvula. Next base: position 36,071,260 of record CM017439.1, read on the forward strand.
TGGTTTACTCAGCCGCACCGTAGACTGGAGTATGTCCCGTAGGATTACGCACGCCAGGTTATCGTTTTGTAATCCACATCGGAGTGTTGTCTATACGCCATCGTTTACATTTTCGTCGCCTCGTTTGCTTAGGCTTCGTGGACATGGCTTACCACGGCGGCGACATATTCGGCGTAAACCGTATCTGAATGACTGAATGTTTGGACATGGGTAGTTGTTCCGCAGGGTTACGCACATTGAGCCATCGTTGCGTAATCCACATCGGAGTTCTGTCTGTACGCCTATCGTTTACATTTGCGTCGCCTCGTTTCCTTAGGCTTCGTGGACATGGCTTACCACGGCGGCGACATGTTCGGCGTAAACCTGATCTTAATGACTGAACATTTAGGCACGGGGAGTTGTTACACAGGTCTACGCAAGTTTAGCCGTAATGTGTAATCCACGGCGGAGTGCTGTTTATACGCATCGTTTACATTTGACTGGGAATGATGGATTACCAATCCGTCGCACTTGGTTACTACTGACGACCATATATTGCCCATGCGCAATGTTGTGCGTAAACCTGATCTCGACGACTGTTTCATTGGGCAATGGGTTCATGGATTACAGATCCTTCCCGCGGGGTTACTACTGGCAACGCTTTTTGCTTGGTAACTCTATGGTTTACTCAGCAGCACCGTAGACTGGAGTACGTCCCGTAGGTTTACGCACGCCAGGTTGTCGTTTTGTAATCCACAGCGGAGTGCTGTCTATACGCCATGGTTTACATTTGCGTCGCCTCGTTTGCTTAGGCTTCGTGGACATGGCTTACCATGGCCGGGACATGTTCGGCGTAAACCTGATCTGAATGACTGAACGTTTGGGCACGGGGAGTTAATGCACAGGTCTACGCAGAGTTTTAGCCGTAGTGCGTAATCCACGGCGGAGTGCTGTTTATACGCCATCGTTTACATTTGACTGGGAATGATGGATTACCGAACCGTCGCGCTTGGTTACTACTGACGACCATATATTGCCCATGCGCAATGTTGTGCGTAAACCTGATCTCGACGACTGTTTCATTGGGCATGGGGTTCATGGATTACAGATCCTTCCCGCGGGGTTACTACTGGCAACGCTTTTTGCTTGGTAACTCTATGGTTTACTCAGCAGCACCGTAGACTCGAGTATGTCCCGTAGGTTTACGCACGCCAAGTTGTCGTTTTGTAATCCACAGCTGAGTGTTGTCTATACGCCATCGTTTACATTTGCGTCGCCTCGTTTGCTTAGGCTTCGTGGACATGGCTTACCACGGCGGCGACATGTTCGGCGTAAACCTGATCTGAATGACTAACCGTTTGGGCACGGGGAGTTAATGCACAGGTCAACGCAAGTTTAGCCGTAGTGCGTAATCCACGGCGGAGTGCTGTTTATACGCCATCGTTTACATTTGACTGGGAATGATGGATTACCGAACCGTCGCGCTTGGTCACTACTGACGACCATATATTGCCCATGCGCAATGTTGTGCGTAAACCAGATCTCGACGACTGTTTCATTAGGCAAGGGGTTCATGGATTACAGATCCTTCCCGCGGGGTTACTACTGGCAACGCTTTTTGCTTGGTAACTCTATGGTTTACTCAGCAGCACCGTAGACTCGAGTAAGTCCCGTAGGTTTACGCACGCCAGGTTGTCGTTTTGTAATCCACAGCGGAGTGATGTCTATACGCCATCGTTTACATTTGCGTCGCCTCGTTTGCTTAGGCTTCGTGGACATGGCTTACCACGGCTGGGACATGTTCGGCGTAAACCTGATCTGAATGACTAACCGTTTGGGCACGGGGAGTTAATGCACAGGTCTACGCAAGTTTAGCCGTAGTGCGTAATCCACGGCGGAGTGCTGTTTATACGCCATCGTTTACATTTGACTGGGAATGATGGATTACCGAACCGTCATGCTTGGTTACTACTGACGACCATATATTGCCCATGCGCAATGTTGTGCGTAAACCTTATCTCGACGACTGTTTCATTGGGCATGGGGTTCATGGATTACAGATCCTTCCCGCGGGGTTACTACTGGCAACGCTTTTTGCTTGGTAACTCTATGGTTTACTCAGCCGCACCGTAGACTGGAGTATGTCCCGTAGGATTACGCACGCCAGGTTATCGTTTTGTAATCCACATCGGAGTGCTGTCTATACGCCATCGTTTACATTTTCGTCGCCTCGTTTGCTTAGGCTTCGTGGACATGGCTTACCACGGCGGCGACATATTCGGCGTAAACCGTATCTGAATGACTGAATGTTTGGACATGGGTAGTTGTTCCGCAGGGTTACGCACATTGAGCCATCGTTGCGTAATCCACATCGGAGTTCTGTCTGTACGCCTATCGTTTACATTTGCGTCGCCTCGTTTCCTTAGGCTTCGTGGACATGGCTTACCACGGCGGCGACATGTTCAGCGTAAACCTGATCTTAATGACTGAACGTTTAGGCACGGGGAGTTGTTACACAGGTCTACGCAAGTTTAGCCGTAATGTGTAATCCACGGCGGAGTGCTGTTTATACGCATCGTTTACATTTGACTGGGAATGATGGATTACCAATCCGTCGCACTTGGTTACTACTGACGACCATATATTGCCCATGCGCAATGTTGTGCGTAAACCTGATCTCGACGACTGTTTCATTGGGCAATGGGTTCATGGATTACAGATCCTTCCCGCGGGGTTACTACTGGCAACGCTTTTTGCTTGGTAACTCTATGGTTTACTCAGCAGCACCGTAGACTGGAGTACGTCCCGTAGGTTTACGCACGCCAGGTTGTCGTTTTGTAATCCACAGCGGAGTGCTGTCTATACGCCATGGTTTACATTTGCGTCGCCTCGTTTGCTTAGGCTTCGTGGACATGGCTTACCATGGCCGGGACATGTTCGGCGTAAACCTGATCTGAATGACTGAACGTTTGGGCACGGGGAGTTAATGCACAGGTCTACGCAGAGTTTTAGCCGTAGTGCGTAATCCACAGCGGAGTGCTGTTTATACGCCATCGTTTACATTTGACTGGGAATGATGGATTACCGAACCGTCACGCTTGGTCACTACTGACGACCATATATTGCCCATGCGCAATGTTGTGCGTAAACCAGATCTCGACGACTGTTTCATTAGGCAAGGGGTTCATGGATTACAGATCCTTCCCGCGGGGTTACTACTGGCAACGCTTTTTGCTTGGTAACTCTATGGTTTACTCAGCAGCACCGTAGACTCGAGTAAGTCCCGTAGGTTTACGCACGCCAGGTTGTCGTTTTGTAATCCACAGCGGAGTGATGTCTATACGCCATCGTTTACATTTGCGTCGCCTCGTTTGCTTAGGCTTCGTGGACATGGCTTACTACGGCGGCGACATGTTCGGCGTAAATCTGATCTGAATGACTAACCGTTTGGGCACGGGGAGTTAATGCACAGGTCAACGCAAGTTTAGCCGTAGTGCGTAATCCACGGCGGAGTGCTGTTTATACGCCATCGTTTACATTTGACTGGGAATGATGGATTACCGAACCGTCATGCTTGGTTACTACTGACGACCATATATTGCCCATGCGCAATGTTGTGCGTAAACCTTATCTCGACGACTGTTTCATTGGGCATGGGGTTCATGGATTACAGATCCTTCCCGCGGGGTTACTACTGGCAACGCTTTTTGCTTGGTAACTCTATGGTTTACTCAGCAGCACCGTAGACTGGAGTATGTCCCGTAGGTTTACGCACGCCAAGTTGTCGTTTTGTAATCCACAGCTGAGTGCTGTCTATACGCCATCGTTTACATTTGCGTCGCCTCGTTTGCTTAGGCTTCGTGGACATGGCTTACCACGGCGGCGACATGTTCGGCGTAAACCTGATCTGAATGACTAACCGTTTGGGCACGGGGAGTTAATGCACAGGTCAACGCAAGTTTAGCCGTAGTGCGTAATCCACGGCGGAGTGCTGTTTATACGCCATCGTTTACATTTGACTGGGAATGATGGATTACCGAACCGTCGCGCTTGGTCACTACTGACGACCATATATTGCCCATGCGCAATGTTGTGCGTAAACCAGATCTCGACGACTGTTTCATTAGGCAAGGGGTTCATGGATTACAGATCCTTCCCGCGGGGTTACTACTGGCAACGCTTTTTGCTTGGTAACTCTATGGTTTACTCAGCAGCACCGTAGACTCGAGTAAGTCCCGTAGGTTTACGCACGCCAGGTTGTCGTTTTGTAATCCACAGCGGAGTGATGTCTATACGCCATCGTTTACATTTGCGTCGCCTCGTTTGCTTAGGCTTCGTGGACATGGCTTACCACGGCCGGGACATGTTCGGCGTAAACCTGATCTGAATGACTAACCGTTTGGGCACGGGGAGTTAATGCACAGGTCTACGCAAGTTTAGCCGTAGTGCGTAATCCACAGCGGAGTGCTTTTTATACGCCATCGTTTACATTTGACTGGGAATGATGGATTACCGAACCGTCGCGCTTGGTCACTACTGACGACCATATATTGCCCATGCGCAATGTTGTGCGTAAACCAGATCTCGACGACTGTTTCATTGGGCAAGGGTTCATGGATTACAGATCCTTCCCGCGAGGTTACTACTGGCAACGCTTTTTGCTTGGTAACTCTATGGTTTTCTCAGCAGCACCGTAGACTGGAGTATGTCCCGTAGATTTACGCACGCCAGGTTGTCGTTTTGTAATCCACAGCGGAGTGCTGTCTATACGCCATCGTTTACATTTGCGTCGCCTCGTTTGCTTAGGCTTCGTGGACATGGCTTACCACGGCCGGGACATGTTCGGCGTAAACCTGATCTGAATGACTAACCGTTTGGGCACGGGGAGTTAATGCACAGGTCTACGCAAGTTTAGCCATAGTGTGTAATCCACGGCGGAGTGCTGTTTATACGCCATCGTTTACATTTGACTGGGAATGATGGATTACCGAACCGTCGCGCTTGGTCACTACTGACGACCATATATTGCCCATGGCAATGTTGTGCGTAAACCAGATCTCGACGACTGTTTCATTGGGCAAGGGGTTCCTGGATTACAGATCCTTCCCGCGGGGTTACTACTGGCAACGCTTTTTGCTTGGTAACTCTATGGTTAACTCAGCAGCACCGTAGACTGGAGTATGTCCCGTAGGTTTACGCACGCCGGGTTGTCGTTTTGTAATCCACAGCGGAGTGTTGTCTATAGGCCATCGTTTACATTTGCGTCGCCTCGTTTGCTTAGGCTTCGTGGACATGGCTTACCACGGCGGCGACATGTTCGGCGTAAACCATATCTGAATGACTGAATGTTTGGACATGGGTAGTTGTTCCGCAGGGTTACGCACATTGAGCCATCGTTGCGTAACCCACATCGTTTTTCTGTCTGTACGCCTATCGTTTACATTTGCGTCGCCTTATTTGCTTAGGCTTCGTGGACATGGCTTACCACGGTGGCGACATGTTCGGCGTAAACCATATCTCAATGACTGAATGTTTGGACATGGGTAGTTGTTCCGCAGGGTTATGCACATTGAGTCATCGTTGCGTAATCCACATCGGATTTATGTCTGTACGCCTATCGTTTACATTTGCGTCGCCTCGTTTCCTTAGGCTTCGTGGACATGGCTTACCACGGCGGCGACATGTTCGGCGTAAACCTGATCTGAATGACTGAACGTTTAGGGACGGGGAGTTGTTACACAGGTCTACGCAAGTTTAGCCGTAGTGTGTAATCCACGGCGGAGTGCAAGTTTGACCCGGCTGGAGTACAGACGGTGCCTGTGCTCTCCCACGTCCACGTGTGACATTCACACTCGAAGAACCCGTTGGATGTCTTGGCAGTGGCCTTGAAGCGGTGCTGTGACCAGCTGAACCGCGGATTCTTTGACATGTTTGAGACTAGAAAATGACGGTCACCCAGCTCATCATTAGGATCAACACGTTTGAATGCCCCGCACTTCTTCATTGTTGCACGGACACGTTTGAACACCGCGCGAGTGTAGAGTCTTGCACCGTGCTTGCTCCCGCACGGCCGCCGTCGCCGCAGGTCTCTCTGGAGCCCAGCTCGCGGTGCCGCTAGCCGCCGTGCGCCGGCCCGCTCCCCTCGCATTTGTGTGCGACCCTTGGCTTAATTACGGCCATTAAACGACGTAAGGCACGACCACAAAGCCTTCCAAGGCCAGGACGCTCGTATCACGAGATAACTAGTGCAGCCTGCAGGTTGTGAAGAGTAGCAAGGAGGAAGAGCTCGAGGCTCGCGGTGAACAAGGCATCTGGTAATGGCATCACTGCAGCTGACGCAGTGGTGCATGGATGGGATCGAACGGCCACTCTGGTAGTAAACCATTGGACTCGCCAAACTAAAGAGGCTTGTCATCTCAGCAGGTTCCGTAATCCATTGTTCCCTTGCCCATGTAATAAATCGTCATTCAGATGAGATCAGGTCTACGCACAACAGGGCGCGCAACCTCTGTAAGCCATGTCCACGAAGCCTAATAAGCCAAATGTAAACGATGGCACAGAGACAGCACCAGTCGCTGTGCATTGCGCACCGTCGGATATACGTGCTTAAACTTTGGTTTACGACAGACAAGCGCAGCGTGCGTAAACAGGCGATAGAGCCAGGGCCCGCCAAACTAAAACTGTTGTCGGGAGTCAACCACCGAAACAGAAGCGTAAACCGTGGTCCCGTGCCCGTGTGTTGGCCCAAGGAGCCAGTGGGCCGATGACGGACGCCGCGGCCCAGCCAGGCCGCGGAGGTCGAATGAAAAAGAGGGAGCCCATCCCCCCTCCGCGCCGCCAAGGCCCTTTGTGAGCCGGTGGCGCTGCGCCACGTGGCTACCCGCGGCGCACCTGAGGAGAGGACGCGCCCCAGCGAGTGTTCCAGATCTTCTCTCCTCCACATTCAACAACGGCTCGTCCTGCCACAGTAATCTCTCCATCTCGCCCTATCTCCGTGACAGCGCGAACCCATGCATGCATTTCGTAAGTATTTGTTTGACCCGGCTGCAGTACAGACGGTGCCTGTGCTCTCCCACGTCCACGTGTGACATTCACACTCGAAGAACATGTTGGATGTCTTGGCAGTGGCCTTGAAGCGGTGCTGTGACCAGCTGAACCGCGGATTCTTTGACATGTTTGAGACTAGAAAATGACCGTCATCCAGCTCATCATTAGGATCAACACGTTTGAACGCCCCGCACTTCTTCATTGTTGCACGGACACGTTTGAACACCGCGCGAGTGTAGAGTCTTGCACCGTGCTTGCTCCCGCACGGCCGCCGTCGCCGCAGGTCTCTCTGTAGCCCAGCTCGCGGTGCCGCTAGCCGCCGTGCGCCGGCCCGCTCCCCTCGCATTTGTGTGCGACCCTTGGCTTAATTACGGCCATTAAACGACGTAAGGCACGACCACAAAGCCTTCAAAGGCCAGGACGCTCGTATCACGAGATAACTAGCTACGCTTTGAATCGAATATCAAGCAAATGGGTTACAAAATAATTACTATTTCGTCACGTAGTGAAGAAAAATCACATTGCTGCGATTTGAATAACAACAACAACAACAACAACAACAACAACAACAACAACAACAACAATAATAATAATAATAATAATAATAATATGAATCAATCTTCATATGTGGACGGCTGAGGTACTTTTATCCTCCGTAGTTCTGCCTCCACTCAAGGGTAATCGTCAAGGACTTTCCTGAAATCTTTCCTCAGCGCCAAATCATTGAAGTTGTTGTGTCTGGTGGCGAAGCTGATGCACTTTTTCTGAAGCGCTACACAATGGCTGCCCATTGCTATCCGCAGTGCTGAAGCAACATTGTGAATCTTTACAGTGTCCCATATCTTTTGGGCGCATACGTGTAACAGGCAATCCATTAAATATTCGTCGGCCATTTTCATGAGCCAAGGCAAAGCTTCGTCCATGCTTGTCCACAGTACTTTCGGCAATTTGCCTTGGACGGCATATGCAACCATAGCTTCGAATGCATCCAGGTTCTCCATATCCGAAATGGTCACTTTATATGAAGAAGACGACACACCAATCTCTCTACCAAATAGGATGTTAGTAAAATAATGCGATCGCCTTGCAAGAGCCAACCTTTTCACAGGTTTCAGTTGCCTACTCACATTGGGTGATTCCTTGCTGTGGATGCACAACACCACATCTTCATATTTGCCCGGGATGAATAGACTTTCATCAAGGTGTTCCTCCGGCACTTCGATGACTTCGTCGAAGAGGATCACCATACTGAATAAAATTTTCAGATTCTGATCTGCATCAAAACAGTCATGGTAGATAACATGACTCCATCCACAGAAATTCTTGTTGATCCCCCAACCCCAGAAGGAGGAAGTGCCAAAGGATCCTTCATGAGGAGAGTCATCCTGCTCCCATCCATTGGAATTATTGACGGGCAGTCCTCCAACTGTGAGGGTCATCTTGACTCGAACATCTTGTGCGTCTTCGTCCAGATCAAGTTGAACTGACATGGCATCCACACCATGATCGGCATCCTCACCGTGCTTGGGAAACTTTCCCTTCGGATAGACATACAGTTTCCACTTCCTGTTGCCTGCCCTGAACGGATACTGAAAGCGCTCTCCTACACTTGCGTAGAGCAACTTATCTTCCCTGAGCTTGATTACGAAGGATCGGTCTGCGAGGGGCTTGACTTCCATGGTTGCGGCTACGCGATGCAGTTGCAGGAAAAATGGTTGCGGGTGGTCGATGCAGTAGCAAGGGGAAATGATTGTGGGTAGTCGATGCAGTTGCAGGGGAAAATGGTTTCGCAGGGAGAAGCGGGGTGAAAACGGGTTGATTTATACACGAGTCGTGACTTCTCGGTTCGTCTTCCGGTTCACATTTAGTGGGGCGCGTCGCTGGGAATCGTGCCTGGTGGACTCAACAGTCCCGTCTCCTCGTCTTCCAAAAGAAACGTTCTTCGAAATCTCTATACTACATAAAAATACAGCGTGGTGGAGGAATGCCATCAGTTGTATCGCCATTCAAATCGTCGCGTCTCTTAATCGAGGCGTCGCGACGTGGAAACAAAAGGACAGTGATGCCCGCGCGGTTAAGTTAGTCGTCCAATCAGGTCACTCTTTTGGAGATCGAAGGATGCGTCGTGGTCGGGACACAAGAGGACAGGGTATACGTGCGTAAACTTTGGTTCACGCAAGATGGGCGGGGCTCGCGTAACCAGGCGATAGAGCCAGGGCCCGCCAAACAAAAACTATTGTCAGGAGTAAACCACCGTAACGGAAGCGTAAACCGTATCCCGTGCCCGTGTGTCGGTCGGTGTACTGGGGAAAGGCCTCGGCCCAAGGAGCCAGTGGGCCGAGGACGGACGCCGCGGCCCAGCCAAGCCGCAGAGGTCCAATGAAACAGAGGGAGCCCACACCCATCCGCGCCGCCAAGGCCCGTGTGAGCGGGTGGCGCTGCGCCACGTGGCTACCCGCGGCACACCTGAGGAGAGGGCGCGCCCCAGCGGGTGGCACTGCCAGCATCCATCATACAAAATCTGGCCCATGGAAACGTCTCAATGGCTGACTTGGCCGTAGTCGGACCCAACTGTAATTTCGAGACATGATATGGGTCCATCTAACATCCGTGTAATTTTGGAACACTCTAAAGGGGTCCTGAGTAAATTGTACTTATTACGGTTATGTAATTTGCAGGAAATATAGGGCTTAACAAGTAATACGGTTAGGGAACTTCAACAAACTAATAACAAATACGGAGGGTCCATTCGCAAACAAACCCTTGTCGCGGATCATCTGCGGCAGGGCACCTGAACCCAATGTTTCGTAGGGTCGGTAAACGATACGATGAAATGAGTAAACGGCTCGCTAGGATCGTCTGTGCCATTGCCGTGCTGGAGTTATACATGAGGCGAGCTAAATCCCTAGCGTTGACACGGCGTAAAAAATGTTTACCTTACGTAATTCAACGTTAGATCGTTTGTGCAGACCACATAGCACACCGAGTTAGCACATATCCACCAGACGTAACCGACCGAGCGTAAACGAAGCTATTTCTGTGTAAACCAGCACCGGCGGCGGCCTGCATCTTCTCCGGCAACGATGATGCCGCCGCAACGATGATGAGTCAATGAATGAACCTTATGCGTTGGTACATCAGACCAAATGAACGGACTTCACGATATTTTTAGTCGATCGGCAGGGTTCAATCATGTGCGGCTCGCCGGAATCGAGACATGTTGACGTCGCCGGCATGGTCCAATTTCGGGACCGGGAGACCACGTCGACGTTACGGTGCACGTTCTGAACGCGGCGGGTGCTATGTGGGTGCTGGTTACAAAACGACGACGCTTGCGGCTCGCCGGAGTCGAGCCGACATGTGGACGTCGCCGGAGTCGAGCCGACATGTTTACCGGCATGGTCCAATTCCGGCACCGGGAGATCACGTCGACGCTATGGTGACGCGGCGGGTGCTATGTGGGTGCTGGTTGCAAAATGACGACGCTGCCCTTTAGGAGGTGTTTATGTTGCACTCGTAAAGGGTCTACGCGGTTGGAGTAGAGGTCGCAAATAACACCGCCGAATGGGGACACGTGGCGTCTTCTCATTGGGTGACCGCACTGGAGAATTCACGTATCTGTTGTAGTGGAGAGAGAGAGAGAGGTAACGTCGAGCAAGCAGCCACCACACATCACTAAGGACATCCCGTGCCATGGTCCATGGTTTGTGCGTCTGGGAACCCTGCCTGACCCTATCATAAAACGATGTGAGCGCTGTTGTTTTTTCTTTCACCCATGTTAGCAGATGGTGTAATGAAGTAGCACATGTATTACCTAAATCAGCCGATCAGTCCTATGAACTGGTCTGGTTTAATGTAGCGCCAGAGTTCCTCTGGCCTTCTCTTTGTAACGATCGGTTTGATTAATGAAAGCTGCCCATTACTCTCAAAAAAAAAAAAAAAAAAAAAACGATGTGAGCGCTGCCAATAGCTGTTGAGAGTCTCCCTCTTCCAAAAGGTCTCTTCTTTCTTAAATGGCACTGTAGAAACTTGAACCTATTTTCTCTATTGCTTCAATTTCATCTTTGTTTTAATAATTACATGAATAAAATTGAAAGGTTTACGATATCTATATGCAGGAATAAATTGTGGGGCACCATTGTGGTGCTTACCACGTACAGTACCAACCGAGATTAGAATGCTTGGTCCCTCTATATATTCTTCTTGTTCCTTTTCTTTGATCTTCGAAAACTTCTTTTCTTCTATCATCATACGAATCCAAAAAAAAGAAGGAAACCAGCATTTAGCTTCTTGCAAAGAACTCCGTTAGTGCAGAAAGCTTCTGAAGCCTACTACCCTAATCCGTCCTGACAGTGGATGTTCAACACGGGCTGCCATGGAAACAGCAGATGAGCAAAGGCCCCTGCTTCGTCTCCAACCTCCTCAGGTACTCTCTTTTCTCGTCTGAATTTACGATATGCGCTTCCATGATTTCCTATGACAGACATCCCATTAGACACTTCAGCATAATTTGGTTGGTTCACAACTGAATTCCAGATTATAATTTTTTTCTCAGGAAGGAAAAACACGAGGGAGGATCGATACCGCGTCTTATATTTCATAAGTACTCTGCAACCATGTACAGGGCACAGAGTTCAAAATTCCAGAACTGAATCTTTTCATTTTGAGTGCAGGTTGCAGTTTCAGAGCATACAAGTGATGGAACAGTTGATATAAACAGGCAGCCTGCTCTCAAGGGTAGCACGGGGAGATGGAGGGCATGCTTCCTGATATTAGGTACCAGAGATGAGCAACTCATGCAAGTTACAAATCAGTTTCCATATTGTTGGGATCCTGGCAACAAGTATATAGCGAAGGAGATAGCGAAGGCTAAGCCACACCCGCCTAAGACAGCCGAAGCCACCCGGAACCTCGCGAAGGGCAAGCGAAGCAGAGCGGAAAGAGCAGACGGCGCAGGAGTTCAAACTACCAAGCTAAGAGCCATGCTGAAGTAGCCGATGGCATGCATGTAAATATGATCATCCCGCTCCCTATAAATATGGAGGGAGATGATCCTGTAAGGGGATCTGGTTTTTGGGGGCCTCGAGCCAAAGACAATCATTTGCACCGCACTCGATCCTCTCAACACTCCAAACCCCTTCGCCCGGCATCGCGGGCAAAGGAGGGCATCGCGCGCCTAACTGCAGGGAACCTGAGCGAGAACATCTTCGTCCGGCATCGCGGACAAGAAAGGAGGGCTTCGCATCATCCAACAGACGACGATATCCACCAAGGAGGGCTTCGCAGGGTAATCCGAAGGCACTGGTACCCATCGAAGGCTTCGGGCGAGCAATAGTTCATCAACACTCTGTTGGAGGGCTTCGACACGTCACACACAGACCTTCGATCCCCCAACATTTGGCGCCGTCCGTGGGCCGAACCCACGATGAAAAGAAAGCAAGACTACCACCAAGCAAAAGCTGCGAGGGTAAGAACAAAGCAAAAAAGATGGAAGCATTCAACCATTCGCTTCACAACGGACGACATCAGAGTCTCTGATTATCCACATACAGACGCCTTCGTGATCAAAACCGACATTGAAGGGTATATGGTTCACAGAATCATGATCGACAGTGGAAGCTCAGAAAATATCATCTTTAAAGATACTTTGGTACGCATGCAAATCAACAGCTATGCGAACACTAGCAAAATAACCCTGAAGGACTTTGGAGGAGAAGAAGCATGTTTAATCGGAAAAATAATGTTGAAAGTAACCTTCGAAGACGAAGATAAATCCATAACCCAGGAGACGGAGTTCATAATCATAGACTCACCCAGCGAATACAATGCAATCTTCGGAAGACAAATCATAGTAGCTTTCGGAGCTGCAATCCATCACAACTACCTGATGATGAAGATACCTTCGGAACAAGGCACCATTAACGTATGCTGTAACCCCTTCAGACCAAAAAGTGGCAAAGAAAACGACTCAGCAGAAAAGAACGAGCACGAAGGCCATCAAGCGAAGGCAGAACAAGCAAAGCTAGAACCTTCAAGCGAAGTCGAAGAAGTGATCTTATGGCCCAAGAAACCAGAAAGAACTATTAAAATAGGGAAAAATCTGTCTAAGAACGAAAGAGAACAGATAATCAGGTTTTTGAAGCAAAACTCTGACATCTTCGCATGGTCACCACAAGACATCACAGGAGTCAAAAGAGAGACAATTCAGCACGAGTTAAAAGTCAATCCAAGAATAAGACCCTTCGCAGACAAGATCAGAAAAGCGTCTGAAGAAAAGAAGGCCGTCGCAACAAACGAAGTAAACAAGTTGCTAAAAGCCGGTGTCATAAGACCAACAATATTCTCGAGCTGGTTATCCAACGTCGTTCTCGTCAAAAAGAAGACAGGAGAATGGAGACTGTGCATTGATTTCACAAGGCTAAACAAAGCATGCCCTAAAGACAATTTCCCACTAGACCGAATCGATACAATAACTGATTCGGTAGCCGGTTGTCAACTGCTAAGTTTCCTAGATGCCTATTCAGGCTATCACCAGATTCATATGGCGAAGGAAGATGAAGAAAAGACAGCCTTCATCACCTACGATGGAACCTTCTGCTTCGTTAGAATGCCGTTTGGCCTTCGAAACGCGGGAGCAACGTTCGCCAAACTCGTGAAGATGATCTTCGAAAACCAACTGGGAAGAAATGTTGAAGCATACGTGGACGATATAGTTGTAAAGACAATAGAAAGGGCTGACCACTTAAAAGACCTAGATGAGACCTTCGAGAATCTGAGAAAGCACAATGTAAAGCTGAACCCAGCAAAATACGTCTTCGGAGTTGAATCAGGCAAACTACTGGGATTCATGGTCTCCCAGCGAGGAATCGAAGCTAACAAGAAGAAAATCGAAGCTATACAAGACCTCGCCCCACCAAAATGCTTAAAAGATGTACAGAGACTAGCCGGAAGGCTTAATTCTCTAAGCAGATTCATTCCGAAACTGGCAGAACGAAGTAATCCCATCTTCAAGGCACTCCGAGCGAAGGAAAAATTTCAATGGGGATCCGAACAACAAGAAGTCTTCGAAGACATAAAAAGAGCTCTTACAGAATTAGCTGCTCTGGCCAGCCCAAAACCAAGAGAAGACCTACTCCTATACATTACAGCTTCGGTATCAGTCATAAGTGCAGTACTTGTTCACGAGCATAGCGAAGACAAAGTTCAAAAACCTGTATACTTCGTCTCCGAAGCCCTGTCAGGAGCGAAGCTACTCTACTCAGAAATAGAGAAGATGGCCTACACAGTGATCATGGCTTCAAGAAAATTGAAACATTATTTCAGCGACAGGAAAATAATAGTACCAACCTCTTTCCCCTTCGCGACACACTGCGAAGCAGGGAAGCGATCGGACGAATAGGAAAATGGTCAACAGAACTGGCACCCTTCTACATCGAGTTCAGAGCAAGAACAGCCATCAAGGCAGCAACTCTCGCAGATTTCATAGCAGAATGGACCCCTCCTACTCCTGAAGCCTCCATCCAAATTGAAGAATCTTGCTGGACAATATTCGCTGACGGTGCATGGGGAGCAACAGGAGCCGGAGCCGCGGCGATAATAACGTCACCCTCGGGAATCAAAATAAGATATGCTGTCAAGATGGACTTTCAGTCGACCAACAATATTGCAGAATACGAAGGAGTACTGTTGGGGCTTCGCAAAGCAAAGGCCTTGGGTGCAAGAAGAGTGCTCATCAGCACAGATTCCGAAGTAGTAGCAAATCAAGTCGAAAACAATTACAAGACGAAGGACCAAGAACTAATCAAGTATCATAAAGCGGTCATAAAAATGCAAAAATATTTCAAAGGTTTCACTGTGCAAAGCCTAAAGAGAAACCTAAATCAAGAAGCAGATGCTATAGCGAAGGCCGCTGCCAAAGGCGAAGGTCTCCCCCCAGACGTTTTCTTTGAAATTCTAGATAAGTCAACTGCTGAAGAATCAGCAAGGAAAATTCACCACCTTTTCCAGCTATGGGAGGATTGGAGGGCTCCAATAATAGCCCACCTCAATAATCAATATGAACCTCAAGACGAAGCCGAAGCAAAGAGAATAGCACAAAAGGCAAGAAATTACAAATTAATCGAAGGCCAACTATATCGAAGGCCAACTATACAAAGGAGGAGTCTGTCAGGCCTGGTTGCGATGCATTCTACCAGAAGACGGGAAGCAACTCCTTCATGAAATACATACCGGCATGTGTGGATCTCATATCGCATCAAGACCCCTCGTCGCGAAGGTAGACAGAATGGGTTTCTACTGGCCAACCGCCACCAAGGACGCAGAAGAAATAGTCAAAAAATGCACTGAATGTCAATTCTTCGCAAGACATCAGCGAAGCCTGGCAGCAGAAGTACAGCTGATGCAACCCATTTGGCCATTTTACCAATGGGGCATCGATATAGTTGAGAAACTACCAACAGCTCCAGGAAATCTCCAGTACACCTTTGTGGCAATGGATTACTTTTCAAAGTGGATCGAGTTCAGAGCAGTAGTTTCGATCACTTCGGAAAACATGAAAAAATTCGTCTGGCAAACAGTAATCTGCAGATTCGGAGTACCAAAAAAGATAGTGGTGGACAATGGGAAACAATTCGACAGTCATCTATTCACAGAATTCTGCGAATCGTTGGGGATAAACCTACGCTTCGCATCATTATACCACCCTCAATCAAATGGAGCAGTTGAGAGTGCAAATAAAAGAATATTCGAAGCAATACAAAAGAGGCTACTCAACATCAAAAAAGGAAAATGGCCAGAGGAGCTTCATTCAGTACTCTAGTCGTTAAGAACAACTCCATCTAGATCAACTGGTTTCAGTCCTTTCAAGCTACTCTTCGGGGAAGAGGCAATGACGCCAGAAGAGATACAAAACAAGTCACTACGAAGCCTAGCAGGAAACTCTGACGAGTCAACTATAACTTCGAAGGAAAACTTGGAAGAAGTTCGCAACGATGTTGTTCTCAACCTTCAGAAATACGAAGAAGAAACCCAAAAATGGAAAAACAAAAACATCAGGCTGAAGGGGATAAAAGACGGAGATCTGGTACTTCGGCGCAAGCCAAACGAGAAGGCTGTGGGAAAACTACAGAGCAAATGGGAAGGGCCATTCATAGCGAAGGCAACAGTAAACGAAAGAGCTTTCAGGCTGCTAAGCTCCGAAGGAGAGGAGGTCAGTCACACATGGAATGTAGAAAAGCTGAAGAAATATCATGCATAAAAGAAAAACCGGCCTCTACTCTTTTCCTTGCAAAAGGGAATCCCTCCGAAGGGAGCAAGGTTTTTAACGAGGCAGGACCGAGGAATACAATTTTTTCCCTTCTAAAGACGTTCTTCGCGTTAACCGTCCTAAAGGACAGAATCGGACATACGACATACCCTAAAAAGGGAAGAAACGGTCATCAAAGGCTAAATGTCGAAGGCCAGGCGCCAAAAGCCAATAACCTTCGATCGCGTCCAAGAGGACATGAAAAATAAAAAAAATAGAAATCGAAGGATAAAGCGCCAAAAAGCTTACACCCTTCGACTGCGTCCACAAAGGACATGAAAAGAATAAAAGGCAACAAAGTCCATTGTTCTCGACGAATCGAAGCTTCAAAAGAAGAAGTCTTCGATCAGGCAATATTCTCCCAAAAACAAGGGAAAGAAAACGCGAAAGAGAAATACTAAAAACGAATTTCAGACATCGCGCAGAGACCAACGAGGTCATCCAAATACATTAATCGAAGGACAAACTAAATGAATATACAGAGTTAACCTTCGTTTAAAGTAAAGTTTTCTACAAAATTCAAAAGCTCCTAAAACAGAGCAACAGTCACTCTTTGGTGGCGTCATCATCAGACCCACTCGAAGTACTAGAGCCTTCGCTGTCAGAGGCACCCCGACCACTTGAAGAACTAGCATTCTGGCCGGCTGAAGGGCTTGCGTTCTGTCCTCCAGCAGAGACTTCAAAGAGAGCACAAATACGTCCAGGGCCAACAGCGCTCCAATGAGGAATCAGCTTCCTCGCTGATTGTCGAGCCACCCCGCAACGGATCCTGTCTCGGTCGAAATAGCGAAGCCATCATCCAATATTGGATCTACACTACCTCCGGACAGGCTTAGCTGCGCGAAGGCTTCTTCAATACCAGCAGCCCCAGCAACGACGCCGTAATTCTTGGCCACATCCTTCAGAGAGCCAGAGTTCGTCGAAATCCACTCGGCGAACTCAAAGGCCGTAGCATTCGGCAAAGGGAAACCCGAAATCTTGCCGCCAAGAAAAGTTATGGCATCCCTCAAGTTCTTACAAACATTAAAGAGGGCGGTCAAAGACTTCCTTTCATCCCTTCGTTTCTCGGTGAGCTGATGCATAGCTTCGCGAAGCTTCTCCTTGTTGCGATTGAGGCGAGTTTGAATGAAGCGGAACTGGGTATCAATGGCGCCTACAACCGGAATGGACTGAAGCACAAAAAGAGGCTTTAGAACAAAAAGTACCTTGGCATGAAAGGAAATAATTAAAAGAATAAAAACATACCTTGAGATGATTAGTATAAAGAGATTTCAAGAGCCATCCGGAGTCAACACAAGCAAGCTTTCGCCTTTCACGATAAAAGCGAAGGTCCTCCATAATTTTAGTAACATCTTCCGAAAGCTCTTCGCTAGGGAAGACATCAGACGAAGTAAGCGAAGGAAGCTTTGGGTCAGTTCCTTCTTCGCAGTTCGTAAACTCTACCGGCTCCTCATTATCATAAGGGAAGAAACGAGGCATGTCAGCGAAGGGATCTTCGCTAGATTCAGAGCCTTCGCCTTCGTCATCACTTGAAATGTCTGCAGGAGGGGCAGAACTGATAGGATCTACGGCCAGAGCCGGCTCACGATACGAACCATTACCGGTGCGACGACGCTTCCGCGAAGTACCAACATCCTCAGCAGTCGAAGCCTTAGAGCGTTTCTGCCTTTTCGGGACTGGAGCCCCATAATCATCATAAGGCTGACCACGAACTGTGAAGGACCGATTAAAACGGACCGGTATACGAGCCTCTTCGCGGCCTATGGCTTCCTTCTCAATATAGGAGCCAAGAATCTCTCTGACCTGGCTCTCAACATCGGCAACAGGAAGACCATCGCCGGTCAACAAGTATTTGCGAAGGCCATTGTCATACCTCCCCTCTGCAAACTGAAGCTTCAAGCCGGAACCGAGCGGACTGACCTCAGCAGAGACGTATTCTTCGACAAGGTCTCGGGTACTCAAAAGGGATCTAACCCTTCAAAGAGCATCAGTGCAAACTCCGAAGTTAGCATCCGGCTCAACTTGGACGGTTGTCAGCCACTCAGGGTGCTTCATTGTGCTAACGATTCCAGAACCTTCGCCAAACTTCACGTAGAACCATCTGTGCTTCCAAGGCGTAAGAACCTTATTGGCTTGACCATACGAAGGGGCATACCCATGTTTAATGGGAACGAAGTTAATCACCCCAAAGCTATCTGAATTATCAGTAGAGGTGGGCTGAAAATGAAGTTTATAGTTGCGTGTAAAAACAGCCAAGCTGGGCTCAACGCCTTCGGACTCGCAAGCCCAAATAAAAGAGGCAAACCTAACGAAGGCACTAGGAGTCAATTGATGGATCTCCAAGCAATAGGCGCGAAGGGTTTGCGCTACGAAGGGATGAGCCGGAACGCGAAGACCAAAAAGAAAATAATCGAGGAACACAACGGCTTCATCAGGTTCTAGCACAGGAACTGTGCTAGAACCGGGAGAACGAGCACATTCCCGAGCCCCGAAGGAGGAAAGGAACGCGCTATCAAGGAAGGCTTCGGTGCAGTCAGAAGGACCGAAGTTATTATTGAAAGGCCTTTGAGCCAAAGAGATCTTCTTTGGAGCCATCTTCGCGAAAACAAGCAGTAAAGAAGCGAAGGCGAAAGACTGGAAGAAGCGAAGGAGTCAAAGAAAGGCAAGCTATAAGAGTCAAAAGAGAACTCGAATAGCAAGCCAAGATCGACACGCTTCTTATAGCGACCAAAACACACCGGGAAGCGGGCCAAACATCGAACCATGAAAGGACGCGACATTAAGATGAAAAGACGTGATGAATAGACTTGTTGCAGAACTCGAAAGAAACTGGCTCAGGACCTCGTTACACGTGCAGTTGAGGGCTAATGTTGGGATCCTGGCAACAAGTACATGGCGAAGGAGATAGCGAAGGCTAAGCCACACCCGCCTAAGACAGCCGAAGCCACCCGGAACCTCGCGAAGGGCAAGCGAAGCAGAGCGGAAAGAGCAGACGGCGCAGGAGTTCAAACTACCAAGCTAAGAGCCATGCTGAAGTAGCCGATGGCATGCATGTAAATATGATCATCCCGCTCCCTACAAATATGGAGGGAGATGATCCTGTAAGGGGATCTGGTTTTGGGGGCCTCGAGCCAAAGACAATCATTTCAACCGCACTCGATCCTCTCAACACTCCAAACCCCTTCGCCCGGCATCGCGGGCAAAGGAGGGCTTCGCGCACCTAACTGCAGGGAACCTGAGCGAGAACATCTTCGTCCGGCATCGTGGACAAGGAAGGAGGGCTTCGCATCATCCAACAGACGACGATATCCACCAAGGAGGGCTTCGCAGGGTAATCCGAAGGCACTGGTACCCATCGAAGGCTTCGGGCGAGCAAGAGTTCATCAACACTCCGTTGGAGGGCTTCGACACGTCACACACAGACCTTCGATCCCCCAACACATATTGTTCTCGCATTAGTTTTCTCCAGCTACTAGTGAACCACTTAAACTCATACCAGGTGTTGAATTCTGTGAATGCATGGCCTACTTCACAATCTCAAAGAATTTGGTAACCTATCTCACCAATGTGCTCCATGAAAGCAAAGTCGCCGCTGCAAGAAACGTCTCTGCCTGGGCAGGAGCTTGCTTCCTCACACCACTTCTTCGGGCTTTCATAGCAGACACGTACTTGGGAAGATACCGGACGGTTGTTGTATTCCTCCCAGTTTACGCTGTCGTAAGTTCAAAATACCTAAGTAGTCTGATATGCAGTATGTGTTGCCAACAATTCTGAATTTTTCTAGTATTTTCAGGGAATGCTCGTCCTGGTAGTTTCAGCATTGCTACCAGTGTTCTTCTCACCATCCACCAACATTGGAAATATTCATCATATAGTAGTCTACCTTGGACTCTATCTTGCTTCCATTGGGAGTGGTGGTGTCAAGCCCTGCACATCATCCTTTGGGGCTGATCAGTTTGACATCAACGATCCAGGGGAGCTTTTTGATCAGCTTCAGCAACATGCTGTCTAGCACAGTCATCGTTTGGTTGCAGGAAAATGTTGGATGGGCAATCGGCTACATGATCCCATTGGTGCTCATGCTCTGCTGTCTCACTGTATTTATCGCTGGCTCGAGGTCATACAGGATCAGGAAACTGGGAGTAAGTCCCTTTACAAGCATACTTCAGGTGGTAGTTGCTTCTATCAGGAAGTGGTACTTGCAGTTACCCGAGGATAACTCCCTCCTATATGAGGTGACCTGTTCACTTGAAGGAGCAAATGAAAGCCGCAAGATTGAACACACCAATCAGTTCAGGTACTTTTATTTTCGCAAAATGCAAGTCAAGGTACAGTCTCAGTTTGCAGTAGAGAATGGATCTACTTGCAGTGAGTCATGTAAACCATGGTATATGAAAAAATGTACTACTGTTTACGAGATCATGACACTTAACAAGTATAATGGTGATCTGAATTTTGCAGTAAGTAATCTGAACGAAATAACTCTGTAAATAATTTCAGAACTGAAAAAGGTTGACACATAATTTACCTCTTAAATACGATGTTCTTCAGGTCCTTTGACAAGGCTGCTATCGTATTAGTCCCTAGAGACAACAAGTTCATGGCACCAATGAGCTCATGGAGGCTCTGTACAGTGACACAAGTTGAGGAGCTAAAGATGCTGCTGTGGATGACCCCAGTCTGGGTGTCCTTCGTGATCTTCTATGCAGTCACCGTGCAGTTGTCATCGACATTGATCGAGCAGGGCATGTTCATGGACAACCATATTGGCTCGTTCACCATCCCACCTGCATCACTATCCATTTTTACTGTGCTCAGTGTCCTCATCTTGGTCCCTGTGTACGAAGCCATACTGGTGCCATTAGCGAGGCACTTCACAGGAAAAGATAAGGGCTTCTCGCAAATGCAACGCCTGGGAATTGGCCTGGCCTTGTCCATCTTGACGATGGTGTATTCAGCAGCTCTCGAAATGAGAAGGCTGGCGATCGTGCAAGCCAGCTGCTTGACAAATCAGAGTGTTCCTGCACCGATGAGCATCCTGGGGCAAGCGCCAGGTTACTCGGTTCATGGTGCAGCAGAGGTCTTTGCCAGCATTGGCGTGGCCGAGTTCTTCTACGACCATGCCCCAGATACAATGAAGAGCCTGTGTACAGCCCTCCGGCAGCTCGCAGTAGCGTCCGGTTTATACTTCAACTCATTCTTATTGAGCATTGTCGCCATAGCCACAACTCGTGGTGGGGCGCCTGGGTGGATTCCAGACAACCTGAACGAAGGACATCTGGATTATTTTTTCTGGATGATGGCCGCTCTTAGCGTGCTGAACTTGGCTCAATTTGTGCATTCATCAATGAGGTTCAGAAGAAACACATGAAAGATGTGCTGACACTGTGGAGGCTGGTAGTCTGTAGGAGATGTATTGCATAAGCTAATGTAGGGAGTTTCGTATATGGTCCTGACAAAAACTGCTGAACTTATAGTAAGGTGCCCTTTCATCATCTAATGAATAATCTTATTCTATCAATATTTATGTAATGGTTACAGCGCAAAGAGTACCAGACCATGACATAATAACTTATTCGATGAACGAACTTCAACACATATACATTGATTTTTTTACGAAAACAATTTTTTCCAATGACACTCAATATTCTCAGTTTACTGATGTGTTTCTTAGGAAAAAAATAAAATAAAAGCTGACCTAATGCTGATGTGTTTCGTCGCAAAATTGGTCCTGCTTAGTTCGAGTAATTATCGTTTGGAAAAGTATTATCAATATAAAAAAGAGAAAAGCATCTGCAGAAACATTGTTTTGCTATGGACGAGATGGCCGTTACCTGAACTTTACCTGCGGCATTTGCCGCCCATCTGAAATCCAAACGGCACGTACGCAGTTCGCCGAACACCTTGCGTTCGTCCCAGAGAGAGACGGCCATTAGCGCTCGCGCCATTTAGCTTTCCAAACGGAGCGGCGCTGCATCGCCGTCCGCGGCGAAGGGGAACCTTAGCAGGTGTAGCGCCGATGTCGGCAACAACCGCCGCAAAGAACCCATCTTCGAGACCTCGACGCAGAGGGAGGTGCGCCAACTTTCGCGACAAGCGAGAAGATGGGAAAAATGCAAAAACCATAACGAGTCTTAAAAAAATAGCGCATTTAATTAGGCATTAAATCATTTTAAAGGACTTCAGCACCTGAAATTTAATTCGTTCAAGTTTGTGTCATGATTTACGGTTTCTAATTCTAAGAAGTAGTATAAGAAAAGATTCGTATGTTCTAAGACCTCCAACCACCTGAATTTTTTATAACACCATATTTACACTTGGTTTACATTACGTAAAAGTAACTTTTGTGGAACGATGTTGAAAAAAAAAAATCTTAGGTGTTACAACCTATAAAAACGTTTCATTTTTTTGTTAGTTTAAAGTAGTTTTTTTTTTTTTTGCAAGGGAGTTTAAAGTAGTTGATGGTTGACAGAATGGCACTGTCAAAACGTAACCGCTTCAGATGGCCAAACGTGCATTTAAAGATGAACGGGACATGGATGTCATGGTCAGGCACCATACTGTGTCGTACAAATGTACTAGCGAATAAGGTTTATGGTTTAAGCGTCAGCAATGGGATTCTGTGGCCATTCCGAGAAAACGACTTCTCAACTCATGCGTGGTAAATATAAATGGAATCCTGCACGACCGTTTATTATCAACGGGAAGCATATGAAAGACAATGAACGATTGCATTCTTAATCATGCTCAACCAACGATCGAAGCATGTAATAAAAAATTCAGAGTGCATTTGACATTGTTATCCATGTTGAAAAAGATTAAGAAAATCCCAAGCAATTTGCCCGTGAACACAGTTATCATCTCTTAATCTAAGTATTTTTAGATATCTTTTTTTTTTATGAAACGGTACGGAATCAACTGTCGAGCAAGCAGGCACCACTCACGACTCACGGGGCATCCAATATCTGTCATCCATCCTAAAAAAAAAACAAATCTATCATCCATCAACTATTTTCCTCGTGACTCTCTCTCTCTCTCATCTGTACTGAGGCGAAAACAGAGCAATTTATCCGCACGTACGTTTTACCAAATTGTTTTTTAACCAAAGGCTCATTTTACACCACCTGAGGAAGTGTCACACTGACTGGCAGCTCGACATCAATTGCTATGTTGTCGTGGAAACAACAGAGTACAGACGAGCCGAGGCCCCTATAGTTCACATGCTAGTGAACTCATCCTCGCAAGCTACTACGATTCTACATCTGCCTCGGATACTCATGATATTACACATTTGCTTATGAGTTCAGCTGCTTCATAATAGATTTCCAAACTGAATAATCAATTTGTTGCTGTGAAGTAAGTTGCAGGTTCATAATGTACCAGTAATGAATCAGTGGTATCAACAAACAACCTGCTCTCAAGCACAGAGCAGCAAAAGCTTATGAAAACTAATAACCAATTTGTTCGTCTGGCTGCATTGCAACAACTACGATTCAGCAACTACAGTGTTCCAGTTATTTTCTTCAGAGCATCCGCTACAGTGTTCGCAGTTATTTCTTCAGCGGCCGCTACAGTATAACAGCTGCAGTTCAGCCTGCCAAACAGGGCGAACATTCTTCAAACTGCTTCTGCTTGGCTGCATTTCCCTGCTTCAAATTAAGCACTTGAATTCTTATTCGATTGAGTCGCCTGCCTGCGAAGTACAGTTAATCTGCTCACCAGAGAGAATGGTCAGAGAGACAATGTTGAGCAAATAGGAACAACACATGAGACATCCATCAGCACCACTACCAACCGTCCACTCAGCACCACTACCAACCGTCCACTCTCTCCCTCTGTCTCTTTCCGCGCACCTGTGGATCAAAACGATGTGACCGCTACCAAATGCCAAAAACATCTCTATTCCTCTTTCTTTTCTTAACAGTAACATTGTTGAATCTTCAAATCACTTTCAAAGTTACACGGTACCTTATTTATTGAAAGAAAACAGTATGAGGTCCTACTGAGATTCCCCCCCCCCCCCCCAAAAAAAAAAAATCTTACTTGAAAATTCCTGCTTGAGCCGCTTTCAAAGCATTTTGTGAACTGCAGAATCATGCTGTACAACACCAGGCTGTCTACCATGGAAAAAGCAGATGATCAGGAGAGGCCTTTGCTTGAGCTCCTACCACCTCAGGTGAACTTTTCTCTTGTAAACTCAAATATGTCTCCAAGATTGTTATCAAGTTATCTGAAGAGATGTAGAGTTTCGAACCGCTAAACTGAATCTTGGTTCTGTGATGCAGGTTTTAGTTTCACAGTATACACGGGATGGATCAGTTGACATCAACAAACAACCCGCTCTGAAGCACAGCACAGGGAACTGGAGGGCGTGCTTCTTCATCTTAGGTACTGGACACCAACTCATGCAACCAACATCGCTGATTTTCTCTTTTTTGGAGCTGCAAATTCTAAGTTTGAACACATACTAGGCGTTGAGTTCTGTGAGTGCTTGGCCTTCTTTGCAATCTCGAAGAATCTGGTGACCTATCTCACCACAGTGCTTCATGAAAGCAAGATTTCGGCTGCAAGAAATGTGTCGACATGGGTTGGAGCTTCTTTCCTCATGCCGCTTATTGGGGCTTTTATTGCGGACACATACTGGGGAAGATACTGGACAATTGTTGGTTTCCTCCCAGTTTACATCTTCGTAAGTTCAAAAAACCTAACCAGTCTCATCCATATTTTTTTGTTTGTCTGTAACTCTGAATGTTCATTTCGTCAGGGAGTGGTTGTTCTGATAGCTTCAGCATCACTCCCAGTGTTCTCGAAGTCTCCCTACAATGGAGATGCTCATCGTGCAGCGGTTTACTTTGGGCTGTATCTTGTTGCCATTGGGAGTGGAGGTGTCAAGCCATGCACATCAACCTTTGGGGCTGACCAGTTTGACATCAATGACACGGTGGAGCTAGCGAAGAAGGGTTCCTTCTTCAATTGGTACTACTTCATGGTCAGCGCGAGCTCCCTGCTGTCAGGAACAATAATTGTTTGGCTGCAGGACAATGTCAGTTGGGCGGTTGGATACGCAATACCGTTGGCACTCATGCTCTTCTCCTTAGCTGTATTTGTCGCTGGCTCGAGGGTGTACAGGTATAGGAGAATGGGAATAAGCCCCCTCACAAGCCTATGCCAGGTTATCGTTGCCGCAGTCAGGAAATGGGACGTGCAGTTGCCGGATGATAGCTCACTTCTGTATGAGCTGACTAGCTCTTCTTCAGAAAGTTATGAGACTCACAAGATTCAGCATACCTATCAATTCAGGTAATTAAATTGTTGAGAAAAGATAAGCTGAAATCAATTTTGACATCTGAAATTATAGTTGAGTAAAATAATTAACATGACTAATTTGCTGCAGAAAGATATGTACTCTATGAACAACATATCAATTGAAAAAAAAATGTAAGTTGACATAAATGTCTCCTCTTATAAATTCTTCAGGTTCTTTGACAAGGCTGCCATTGTATCACCCTGCTCAGACAGCAAATCCATAGCACCAATGAGCAAATGGAGCCTCTGCACAGTGACACAAGTTGAGGAACTAAAGATGCTTCTTCGGATGTGGCCAATCTGGGTGTCATTTGTGATCTTTTATGCAGTCAGTGCCCAGATTGCATCAACAATGATCGAGCAGGGCATGTTCATGGACAACTGTATTTTCTCATTTGCCATCCCGCCTGCATCTCTTTCAATCCTTAGCATGTTCAGCGTCCTCGTCTGGGTCCCTGTGTATGAAACAATACTTGTACCCTTGGCACGGCGTTTCACCGGCAATGACAAGGGCTTCTCACAGCCACAACGACTTGGGATTGGCTTTGTGTTTTCCATGCTCTCCATGGTCTACGCAGCATTGCTTGAGACGCGGAGGCTGGCCATAGCGGAAGACAGAGGCCTGAAAAATCAGAGTGTGCCCGTGCCCATGAGCATCATGTGGCAGGTCCCAGTTTACTTACTGCATGGTGTGGCAGAGGTCTTTGCTGTCATTGGTGTGACCGAGTTCTTTTACGATCAAGCACCAGAGACCATGAAGAGCCTATGTGCTGCACTCGGGCAGGTTGCAATTGCGACCGGTTCTTTCTTCAACTCACTCATATTGGGGTTAGTCGCGATAGCCACAACTCGTAGAGGAGCACCAGGGTGGATCCCTGATAACCTGAATCAAGGACATCTGGACTATTTCTTCTGGATGATGGCCACTCTTAGCTTCCTGAACTTGGCTCAGTTTGTTTATTGCTCAATGAGAAGGAACACATCTTACTGACCAAATAAAGATGCAGTGGGGTATCAGAATCTGGGCTCGAGCCATTTGATTGTAAGCTAATGTCAACAATTCTCGAAGATGGGCCTGTAAAGAAGTGCATAAATATATAAGGTGTGACCCGTTTAAAATTTTACTGGAAATAGATCAAATGCTCCACGAGAACACTATTTATGGTTACCTAGTCACACATAGAGACAACTAATATATTTTTCAACACCCCCCCCCCCTCCCCCCCCCCCCCCCCCCCACACCAAAGGCACACACACACAAACACACAACCAAATTTCAGTGATCAACTATACTTTTCGGTGAGATTTTGAGTCCTCCATTACGGAGGAGAAAAGAAAAGTTGCAAAATTTGGCAGTTACCTGCAATTTGCCTGCCGCATTGCAGCCCAATTGAAACCGTGTAGGCAATTCACCGAACAGGTGGCGTTCGCCTCACAGCGAGAGGCCTTGAGGGTAGGCTGCTGGCCGGGAGTGGACGGATGGCGCGAAATCATTCGCACCATCAGCGTCAGCGGTGGAGGCGACGGCGGCAAGACCTGGGAACAGGCACGGTGAGTTGGTGACAGTGGCGGAGGGGTCCTCTTCCGAAGGCAGCAGCGCAGGGATATCCGGACAGGATGGAGTGACGGAGGCATCAGTGCCAGGACGCCGGCGGCGGCGAGGATGAGCTCGACGGCGCCGTGAGCCGCGCCGCGCCACTGGCGGGTTCATGTGCAACGGTTAAAACCGACTTTGCAGCGTTTTAAAAATAAAAATAGTCACATAAAACGAAGTCTTAAACGCAACAGTGAAAGAAGATCAAATATAAGTCTATTTAGCTCTTACAACATTTCAACATGACAGACTTATATTTTTTTTATCGATATAGTGTGCATTTTTATTAAACTATATGATTATGAAACTTGTGTTTCTATGAAACTCACTCTATATATTTGAAATTTATTTCTAAACATTTTTGTTTGCAATTTATTTCTAAACATTTATGTCAGTCGAGTTGAAAGGTTCTGTCGGAAACGATTCAAAAGGCACTCGGGCCATGTTGTCTCGATAGTACGTCACTTGGTTGAAAGTTTCTACCAATGGATCTTGAAGATGCGGCAGTAGGAAGCTGAAGGTGTGCATGAGCATAGAACAGAAACCCATATGAACGAGAAGATCAATTGCAACCCATGAGGATTAATTGAGCTGTTTCCATTGATGAGTATTTCTTTTTTTCGGGGCCATTGATGAGTATATATTTCTATACAACATTCATTTTCATCGTCTGTTTGTGAAGCAGGCAAACATCTTTGTTGCAATCAGGGAAACAAAAAAAGAGTACTCATTTAAGTGTGTTCAATTTGCACCTAAAAGTAAGAATGCCATTGCTTTCCTAGCATATGCCAGGAGCAATGAGCCGTGCTCACAGTAGCAAGATCCTTTGTGTTTTAGCCAAAGAAAACAGTGGTTTGATGTTGATATGATAGCGAAATCCCGCCTCATGAAAACATATATATCACCTGATTCCTCAAATGAGTATTGGTTTGAAAATCAATATCATGCCAATATGAATGTATTAATTAATACATCCGAACATAATGACAGTAGGGACATATCCATGATAGCAAACCTTATTTTATTTGAACTCACTGTTCTAAACTAAGTGGTTTAATTAGGACAGTGACAAGCCCTTAATAGTAAGCCAATAACACATTTTTTTAAAAAAATAGATTATTATTGTTTCGACCAATTAAATTATTATTTATATATTCAAAGATAAACGCATCATAAACTAACTCTGCTTCCTTCTAGCAACTCTTAATTTTGAGGCCGTTATTATCACGTCGACCACTTTCAACAGAATATTTCACTCAAAACATACCAATTGCATCTTGCTCGAGTACATAAAACAGTATGTATCGACACGATGTGATGCTGCCGGCCATTGACAAGGTTGCTCATTCACACAGTTGTCTCATTGATCTGTCTGTATATATCACTAGTCTATTCAGATCTACCCCACTTGTCCAATGTCCCTCACAGTTTTTTGGATAAATTTTTTTCCCGCTATTGAGATTTGTTTATTTATTTTCACGCACATTGCATTTTAATTCAAAAACTGTAATCTTGTACTGGACTTTATAAACATGAGAGCTTCCCCCCCCCCCCCCCTTTTTTCTGTTCTTCTTGAGGAAACAACGGTTGGGGAACCCCCAACCTGAATTCTCTCATTGAACTGAAATCTTTTTACATGGAGCATACAAGAATTTAATCGGAAAGCATGGAAGGGAAATACACTTTACTATCTAATTAATTATATCTACTATAACAGAGCACCAGTTCTCAATGGGTTGAGGCTCTTTTTGTTTCAGCTTGTGATTCTTGCAACCTAGGTTTTGGTTGGTGGATTGTGGAATATGGGGGACAAAATCTGAGGGTTGTTTGTTTATTTGTCTGGATTACACAATCTAGTTTTCAGTCATTTACAGTGGCCCACAGTGAAAATTTGGTATATATTTGTACCACAATCCAACAAAAGTTAGTTTCAAAAAAAAATGTAGATTCTGCTTCAAATTCTGGAAACTAGACTCAAATGTTGACCAATCGAACTTGGCTGGCACGCCGAGGGCAACAACACCTAGAATGGTGTCCGCTTTGCGACCAAGATGAAGAATATATCCATCACTTGCTCACAACCCGCGTCACGGCCCATGAGGTGTGGTTCCACGTGCTGCAGCCTATCGATCTCTAGAACATCTCCCTGACCAAAGACGAGGCCACATTCAGGGACTGGTGGTGCCGGGCTCACAGGAGGGTTCCACAGAAGAAGAGGAAAGGTTTCAACTCTATGGCGATGTTGGTTGCGTGGTTGATCTAGAAACATTGGAATTGATGTGTTTTTGATGACGCACAACCACAAGTAAACAGTGTTATCCGAGAGATCCAACAAGAGAAAGCCGCGGTATGTGGAAGTTAGTGGGGCTAAGAAGCTGGACGAGATTATGTAATCTTCTTCAGGCTGAACAGTAGGTTGTGACCAATATGTAACCCATGCAAATGTAACTCCAACAGTAACCTCGGCCGGAGCATGGCATTCTGCTCAGTTTTTATCTTCTCCTTAATACAAAGACATGCAGTTCTCCTGCCTGTATTCGAGAAAAGACAAATTAAGCTTCAGCTTTTATAATCCACATCCACAATCTAAAGCGTCAACAAAGGGGTCCTGAGTGTGTCGACGGCTTGGCACGAGCATGCTATAGGCGGATATGCTCCCAAAGAGGGCGGTAAAAGCAGGGAGGGATATGGTGATGTTATTGAAGACCTTGCGATTTCGTGGCTTGCACGCTGTCCCTAGCACAGCCAAAAGCAAGCAGGTCTCACAAACATCGTCAGCAGAAGAACATGTAACATCAGATACATTCTCGGCAGCAAACTTGTAATGACACTTAATTGGCTATCTATTTGTATCTTGTACTGATGATGGTTGCAATTGTGACGTAGCGGTATGCACGCCAATCTTGGCGTTTGAAATGGATACCAGGGAATACCAGAATTACACTACAAGAAAATAGGGGTATTGCCACAGTCAAATATCATGGCAAAAGGGCCAAAATAGTTGCAATAACCTACTATAGCTACAAAACTCATTTCGTGGGCTGTCGTGGCAAGTAGTAGCGTGGCAAAAGGCTTAGGCAACCATTTTTTTGTTTGGTTGCAATATCTAAGTTTGTTGGCACGAAATAAAACGTTGCAATCTACAATAGACGCAACGATTCAAATTGTGGCAATAAATGGTTATTGCAACTATATTTAGTTGTGGCAATAAATTCAGCAAAAGCAAAAAAAAAGTTGAAATAATGCAAGCTAATGTGCTCTAGACATGACTTGAACCCAAGACCTTCACTTACTATAGAAGACGCTTTGCCACTACACCACTGTTGCTACTTGTGTATTCAATGACAATTTTATTTGTTTATAGTCTCTCATGATGTGGAAAAGTTTATTAAAAATTGTGGCAAAAGCCAAAATTCGTTGCAATAGATTTTATGTGCTGCAACGATTCTTTGTTTGTGGCAATAACTTTTCTTCTATTGCAACAAACTTTTCAAAAATTACAACGATAATATTTTGTTGCAATATAACATATCTATTGCAACGACAAGGCAATCGTGGCAATAGTATTGGTGTATTGCCACGAAAATTTTGAAATTGATGCAACAATTATTGTTTTGTTGCAATAGAAGTCAACCTCTCGCAACCATTTTATTAACCGTGGCTATTAACACATACCTTTCACAACGAAAGTTGTTTTATGGCAATAATGTACACACTTTGCAACCATGTATGAAAAGCGTTGCAAAAACACCAAGCTATCGCAACCAAATTTTTGCTGTTGCAACATTGCTCGTGGCAATACCCTGATTTCTTTGTAGTGTTATTTATGTGGTGATTGAATAATGTTTTGTTGGCTGCATGGAATGAGCTTTGACACGTGGAGTGTCGAGATGTCGACGTGTCGATGCTCATCCTGCGTTAGCTGACATATTTATGTGTATAATTTGAGAGGCTCCTCGACATGTAAATTGGAGAGTCTCAGTGTCGCCACCATGGATCCATGAAATACGATCTCTATCTCTCCCCCCCCCCCTTTGTGCCTGCTCTCCGTTAAAGATTTATTTATTTTCCTTTGTCATCTGTACGAAGCAATTTATTCTGCAAAGAAAATATGGATGTTGTACAAAGTTGCTTATCCCTAAATGATTTTTTGAACCAAAGGCTCATTTTCCTCCACCTGACAAAGGGTCAAACAGATTAGCAGCTCGGCATCATTTGCTAGGTTGCCGTGGAATTAACAGACGAGAAGAGACCCCTATAGTTCATATCCATCCTCCTCAGGTGGACTCATCTTCTCAGGCTACTACGATTCAACATCGGCCTCGGATACTCATGACGTTACACATTTTCTTATGGGTTTCGTTGCTTCATAATTGATTTCCAAACTGAATCATCAATTTGTGTGAAGCAGGTTGCAGGTTCGTAATATACCAGTGACGAATCAGTTGGTGTCAGCAAACAGCCTGCTCTCAAAGCACAGAGCAGTTATTATTCAAACTGCTCCGGCGTGGCTGCTTTTCTCTGCTTCAAATTAAGGTGTTAAAATTCTTATCCGATTAACACATTTCTGCGTTCCAGACAGACGATAGTCACCTGCCTGTCAAGTACAGTTCGTGGAATGCTTTTAGAGAAGATTCTGCGCACCAGGGAGAATGGATGGAGAGACAATGTCGAGCAAATAGAAATAGGCACCACCGTCCCTGTGTCTACACACACACGCGCTTCACATTATCGTAAAATGCAAAAACATTTATGATACGATGAGTTTTTTTGCGGTCCTTGAAAATGTACCAAGTGATGTCCAACAGATATTTGCATATATTTGTGCCGATGTCAATTTTATCTTTCTTGATAACAGTTTACCCCTTTCCATTCCAAAGTCAGAATTCGTTGGGACACAAGAAAAATCTGCTTCAAAAACATTGTTTTAACTAAAGGAACGGAGTGACAGGCATAGTAGCTGCTCAAAACAAAGCTGCCATGGAAACAACGGATGTGGAGACGCCCCTGATTTATCTTCAACTTCCCCAGGTAAACTCTCTTTTCTTACTAAGCTAATATGATTCCATGATTATTGACATGTAATTTGCGAACACATCCAAAAAACAAAAGATGTGATTTACAGACAAGTAAAGCTTCAACCTCGAAACAGAATCTTTTGGTGTTGTGTTACAGGTTGAAGGTTCAGAGTATACAAGCGATGGATCAGTTGACATCAACAAACAGCCTGTTCTCAAGCATGGCACAGGGGGGTGGAGAGCCTGCTTCTTCATTTTAGGTACCAGAGAGCAGCTCAAGCAACCTGACATGACTTTTCAAATTTATCCTGCTTTTCTCTATTTTGCCTACAAGCTCACAGCTTGAACACGTACCAGGTGTTGAATTCTGTGATTGCATGGCCTTCGACGCAATCTCAAAGAATTTGGTGACCTATCTCGCCACAGTGCTCCATGAAAGCAAAGTTGCCGCAGCGACAAATGTAGACGCCTGGGTTGGTGCTTGCTTCTTCACACCACTGATTGGGACTTTTATTGCAGACAATTACTGGGGAAGATATTGGACGATCTTTTTCTTTTTCCCAATTTACATAGTCGTAAGTTCAAAGCAACAGAAATGTCAGACATGTATTCTGTTTTAGCTGCAGCTCTAAATACTTCTTCTTTGACAGGCAATGCTTGGTCTGATAGCTTCAGCATCAGTCCCACTGTTCTCTACATCACCCTACAATGGGCATCTTCATCATGCAGTGGTTTACCTCGGACTCTATCTCGCTGCTATTGGGAACGGTGGTGTGAAGTCCTGTACATTAACCTTCGGGGCGGACCAGTTTGACATCAATGATTCCGTGGAGCTAGCGAAGAAGGGTTCTTTCTTCAGCTGGTTCTATTTTTTGGTCAACACAAGCTCCCTGTTGTCCGGAACAGTGATTGTTTGGTTGCAGGACAATGTTGGCTGGGCGGTTAGCTATGCCATACCGTTGGTGCTCATGCTGTTCAGTCTCGCAGTATTTGTAGCTGGATCAAGGGTTTACAGGTTTAGGAGAATTGGAATAAGCCCCTGCACAAGCCTATCTCAGGTTATTGTAGCAGCTGTAAGGAAGCGGCACTTGCAATTGCCCGATGATAGTTCACTTCTGTATGAGCTGACTGGCTCACCTTCGGCAGCTGATGTAAGCCACAAGATCAAGCACACTGATCAACTCAGGTACTTCCGTTGTTGCAAAACACAAGTCACTGTAGAGTATAATTTGAAATCACAAAACTGTACTATTTTGAACTATGAGCTTATCATATCTTGCAAGTACAACCATGCGCCATATTGTCGCACGACCGACTGTATGAAATAACTAATGAGCAACATCTCAAAATTACAAAATTGTAAAGTTGACAAGAAACTTACAGCTGAGAACGTACATGTGCTTCAGGTTCTTTGAGAAGGCTGCCATTATATCTGCCTCAGACAACATATCCGTGGTGCCAATGAGCTCATGGATGCTCTGCACAGTGACCCAAGTTGAGGAGCTGAAAATGATGCTGCGGATGTCACCCACCTGGGCTTCACTTGTGATCTTTTATGCAATCAGTGCTCAGATGGCATCAACATTGGTCGAGCAGGCCATGTTCATGGACAACCGCATTTACTCGTTTACCATCCCGCCTGCATGCCTGGCCACATTTAGCGTGATCAGCATTCTCATCTTGGTCCCAGTGTATGAAACAGTACTAGTGCCACTGGCGCGGCACTTCACCGGCGAGGACAAGGGCTTCTCGCAGCAACAGCGCCTCGGCATTGGCCTTGCTCTGTCCATACTCACAATGGTGTACGCAGCATTGCTCGAGACATGGAGGCTGGAGATCGCAGAAGCCCGTGGTCTGAAATATCAGAGTGCGCCTGTGCCAATGACCATCCTGTGGCAAATTCCACTTCACTTAGTGCATGGTGTGGCTGGGGTCTTTAGCAGCATCGGCGCGAACGAGTTCTTTTACGACAACGCCCCAGAGAGCATGAAGAGCCTCGGCACAACGCTCGGGCAACTTGTATACGCGTCTGGGTCTTGCTTAAGCTCACTCATCCTTGGCGTTGTTGCAGTGGCCACAACAAGAAACGGAACACCTGGGTGGACCCCAGATAACCTGAACGAAGGACACTTGGACTATTTCTTCTGGATGATGGTCACTCTTAGGTTGCTGAACTTGGCTCTGTTTGTTCATCGCTCAATGAGATACAGAGAGAAGACATCTTGTTGAAGCAAACAGGATGTGTTGTCATGATGGAGGCTGGGACTATATTTAGGAACAGATTACCATAAGATGGTGTCGATATTTTTATCTGTTGGTCTCATAGGAAGAGCAGAATTTAGAGTAAAAATGCCCTTGTCGTCTTTCAGTGACCAAATTTATTCTGTACATTTTGTACGAGGGACGTTAATATTGTTGCAAGCTTCACAGAATGGCCCAGCGTTTACCCGTCACTCCTTATAACAACGGCGTTAATACTTGGAAATGTGGAACAATGATCGACCAGGGCGTGTTCATGGACAACCGTATTTTCTCGTTTGCCATCCCGCCTGCATCCCTCTCCATCCTTAGCATGTTCAGGTTCCTCATCTGGGTCCCTGTGTATGAAACAATATTTGTACCTAGGGGTGTTCAATGGTGGGTTCACCGAACCGGCGAGCAAACCGGCGGGGGAGCACAGTAGGGTTGGTTACTGTTCATACATAGTTGGGCCAATGACAATGCTAGAGGATGCTTAAAGAGATAGAATGACATAGCTGTTGCATAAGATCCTCATCCTACAATGGCGACAGCTTGAGGCGTCGGCTGCTTGATCAACCAGCGACACCACGCCAAGCGTTGTTGCTTTGAACCTCCACCATGGCACAAAAAACCGGGAGCCACAAGCAAGCGCCCGCCAAAGTGTCGGCGTTGTACATCGCCTTATATGAACGGTAATGGTTTCTTAGCCAGTTTCTTCCGATCCGGCAAGAATGGCTATTTGCATTGTACCCCTGGCACGGCATTTCACTGGCAAGGATAAGGGGCTTCTCACAGACACAATGACTCGGGATTGGCTTTGTGTTGTTCATTAATCTACCTTACCCAGTTGTCCATGCTCTCCATGATAACTTGATCCAGGAGCTGCAACGGTTAAAAACGAGTTCCATCGTCACAACAGAAAAAAACTCGAGAAATTCAATATATAAAAACTCTGAAAGTTCGGAACCACTACCTGTACCAACTTATTTTTTTACAAATCACGATTGTTGATACAATATACGTTGTACACGTTATGAAATCAAAATATAAACGATGGGTTCGATATTATACAAACGTATAGAGAAGGAAAGAGAAAGGGTAGCTTGTTGTACCTTTTCCTATCGACATGTCCTCACTGATCTACAAGTTGGGGACATCCTATAGGTAAAGTTGGACATGCTCTGCAGAGTTCATTTTGAATTATTTGAATGTGCCGTGCTTCCAGTTAATGGAAATATGTTTATGAGCGATTCCAGTTTCATGACCATGTTTTACTTATTCCTCATGATGATGTTGGATTTAGGAGGTCAGTTGGTATATTGTTGCTACGATGATAATGCTCATTTACTAATTATGGTGTTGATGCTCTAATGAAGTTATATCTCTTATTTATCATATTCCTCTGTTTATATATTGCATAACTTGTAGTTTTATACTTTATATTTTACCTACTCTAAATCCGTGTGGCTTGCTGAGTAAAAAAGTACTCACCCTTGCTCAATTTGATATCAGCTGGTGAACTTGAGAACGGAGGAGAGCCTTGTGACGATAGTTGAGGTTAGGAGTACTATGTCAATGATCCTACGTTCTAGGGCATTCCTACAATCAAGCCTTTGTTGTTTTCGTGGTTCTTTTGGACTTTTCCGTTGTTGTGCTTGTGTAATATAAAGGTTATGAAACAATATTAAGGTTTGGCCTATATAATAGCTTGTAATGACTTAAGTTTGAACTTATGCCGGTTTGCTTATATATCATCTGGTGAGCAATTTCTTATCCTGAGAAGTTGTTTTTTATATAGTTCACAAGGTGGAACTGTCACATTTGATAAGGCTCTAGTGGTGTACAATGCAAAAGGTTGTCACATACAGAGTAATGCGCGTATTTGTCGTGTGTGTCAGGTTTCTCTGCAGGATGTACATTGATGCTAGCTGCCACTCTCCGATATGAGCAACCCTCTTGTTTAGTGTGTCACATCGTACTTTGTTTATGGATCTTGTTGTATATCTTGCTCTTTACTCAATTACTTTATTAATGTACTACTTGCTTGTTTATTTACTTGCATGTTATAGTTGTTAGCTGCAAAATATGATATCCTTACCCTCTTGTAGCCTTTGCATGCTAAGAGTCCGTTGTAGTTCGACTTTTGACGGATAAGTCTTGCTAAGTATTAGTTACTAAGGGTTTGTGGTCCCATGCATATTTTTGTGCAAGTGATGTCTTTGCTTCTGCTGACGTCTTTGGTGAAGGTTGCTAGCAGTTCTCTAGGACAATCCTAGAGCTTAGTTGATGTTGTAATTTGAAGACTTCCGTTGTGCTTCTTTCGAGTTTTAAATCATTTGAGATTTATTGTAATAACTTGAAGACTAAATTTATGCTATTATGTGATGTGCTATATGTGGTTTGTTCATCAACACTTCCGACTCGACATGTGAAAACGGTAATGGTTCACATATAGTATCACAATTAAAAAATGCACCCTATATTAAAAAAATATTGTAAATCTATCATGTTGAAATTAATGTTGTAAGAGCTAAATCTGTCACTTCCGACTTATATTTGACCTTCTTGTACTATTGAGTTAAATACTTCATTTTATGTGACTACTTTTATTTTCAAAATGTCTCTCACATCAATTCACTCTGAGGCACGACAGGTCCCATCTTAGCAACAAATGCAGACTTAGTCGAGGGGTCATTCGCCTTACATAGGCAGCCTCGGGTACACTGTTGTAGGACTGTTACCAACCATGTCCATTGAGTCAATCCTTACGGCTGGACAAAACTATGTTTTTATCACGACTTAGCTAACCATTCCTCATATCTTTTAATGTAGTGACTAGCCGCATAATCACAAAGGTACATGTGCGCCTAATCACATTCCCACCTCAACATAACCGCCATCCATCCCACAAACATAGATCATCGCTACAACAGTGATAACTCCATATTAACCTTATCCTAGTCATACCTCATACCATTTGCTAATAATTTCACTTCAACCTAGGTTTATATCTTGGCTCCTTTGGCTAATGTGGATAGGTTGGCCATTTCATGCATACTAGGTTTGGACGAACATCTATCATATTCATATCCATGATCATAAGATCACAATTAAATCAAGAAAAATACACAATGTAAATATAAGTAATCATAGGTGCTACATAATCGATCGGAGTGTGACATGCCTTCCTGCTCAGCGGCGTCATGGTTCTCCTCCCAAACTTCCTGATCTCCTGGTGCTACCCCCTCGTACTCTATCGCAAGAACGAAATAGCCAATAAAGCTAAAGCACTCAAATTATAAGAAAAAGAAACAAATCACTAAAACAAAAAGAAAGAAAGAACTCCAAATAGAAAGTAAGCCCTAGGTTTGGATGGGTTCCAGGAGCTATTGGTGTTCATATAGAAATACGCTAGCACTTAAGCTTGATAACTTTCATGGGTCAAAATTAAAGGAATTTATTAGGCCGTCATATATATGCATGTATATGCATGGGCGAGCACAGTATGGTTTAATTTGGTATATGCCAAAGGTTTACGGCAGCATACCTTGTTAGTATATTTTAATTAGCTCTAAGGCCATTTTCAATAGGCCTTTCATCAACATTTAATAAGGTATCACATCAACAAAATGGATAACATGGCATATTAATTAATATGCAAGAGGAGAAATTCCTTTCATCCCCATAAAAGGCATGTGGCACGGTTTCATATATATGAAAGCTTACTGAAAGATCTATTGAGAGCAAAAACTTTCATCTCAACATGTTTTGACCAATCTCAATGTAATAAAATGTTATGCTTTGTCAATGAAACTGTGAAATGAAATTACGCATTGAGAGAGCTCATTTCATTTGTCATGTGAAAACTTTAAATCTGATGTGGCATCTTTGAAAAATGTGAAATGAAAGTATGCATTGAGACTGGCCTAATGGTTATATGTATTGTGGAGAGGAGTACCCTATTGGAAACAAGCTACAGCTCTATGTAAAATAAATATGCTAACCTGATCACTAGGCGGTAGAAATCCTAAGGTTGAAAGACTAATTTATTTGAACTAGTACTAACTAGCTCACGTCAGCTATTTACAACAGATGTCCTAATCAACTATTGGTCGTTGGGTTTTTGGGTTGGTGACTAAGATGTGCTGGCTTGTATTGTTTATTAGTTCCAAAGGATATTAGTACTTTGAGAGAGGATCTGACACTCTACTTATAGCAACAGCAGAACGATCTTATTGGAAGCAAACTACAGCACTGTATGGGGATGCACTAATTTGATTGCTGGGCGGGAGAAATCTCAAGGTCAATGATCTATAGTTTATTTGAACTAGTAACTAGTTCACGTTGGTCTGCAACACTACAAGGTTTAACCTTGACGCAAAGAAAGTCTGGGTTTGTGGTGCCACAACTAGCCCAACTGAAAACAGAGCATACAGGTGCGGGTGCTCTGTTCTTTGTATAAGGCGGCACATACGCACGGCAACGACACCGCTGCCGGCGGCGGCGATGCAACAAAATGAACTCCGGCAATAGGGCACCTATAGCCACAGGCAAGCCAACGAAGCGACCCTAACAAGCGGCAACCATTGGACGCCGGCTGCGCAACAACAAGTGCAACGAGCTGTCCGCAGCAGCTCGCTCCGGCAACTGGCTAAGATAGTTGTTGGTTCGCTAGAAAATTTGACAGCTTCTAATTTGCAGTGATATCAAAGGCAGTTCCGTGAGGAGCTAAACAAACTGATAGAAACATTAATTTCAGAAAAGCTAGTGACGATTTGGGAAGTCTTATGCTCACCGTGAGCTTTCTTGCTAAAGATCATGAGCTTATCATAGGGATGGGGAACCGGATAAGAAGGAGAAGGTCGGCAGTGGCTTTTAAGCTGAGGAGCTGCAACGTGCTTTGCCGTACGATTAAGCGGTGGACAAACGAACGGTGACGGACAAAAACATACACCTATAGGATGCATGAATCAGTAGCTAGTCGATGAAAAAGTGCAGTGGTACCATGGGTGTTCGCCGGCGTACATACGCGTACAAATACGTGCACAGGGCACAACCCGGCAGCTCGGTGGCCAAGTTTAGTTAAGAAAAATAATAAAGGCTGTGTGTACGTGCAGGCTGGCCTAAGATTATTCACCGTGCTTTTAAAGTTGTTGGACTATCTAATGAGGTCATTGGTTTTTCTACTAGGAAGATAAATCAAGAGAGCCAGATAAATAGCGAAGGAACCAAATAAAGCTACGGAAAATTCCGACTAATAGAAATTAGCAGAAGGCAAATAAAAGATTTCAAAAAAAAATCCCTCGAAAATCCGAGTGTTACACCAAATCCTACTCTTCCCGATAAAGGGTCTCCCGACGTGATCCTCGACCCAGACGTACGATCCGCATGAGACATTATCCTGTCTCTCCCAGCATATCATGATAGATGTTGGAGATAACGTCGAAGGCTTTTTGCATCATGCGAAGGGTGTTTAACTCTAGGCGAAGGTATTATGCGAAGGGTGTTTGACTCCAGGCGAAGGATATAGAATATGAGCCAGAGTGAAGGCTAACACTTAGAGCCGCAACAGAATTGCCCAGTGGCATGGCTATAAT
This sequence comes from Eragrostis curvula, assembly GCA_007726485.1. NCBI lineage: Eukaryota > Viridiplantae > Streptophyta > Magnoliopsida > Poales > Poaceae > Eragrostis > Eragrostis curvula. The sequence goes on from CM017439.1 coordinate 36,111,346, forward strand.
ATTGATCTCTCCCCCCTTATAAATATGGAGGGGAGAGCTCCTGTAATGACATCTGTTTTTCGGGCCACGAGCCAAAAAGACATTATTTATTCCGTCCATAATTCTCTATCGTGTTTTTACCCCTTCGCCCGGCATCACGGACGACAGAGGGCTTCGGGTATTGAACAACGTAAGTATCATAGAACGATTAACACTTCAGGAGGGCTTCGCTGAGCGTAGAAGAAGCCATCCAAGGAGCGACGAGGCTTCGCGAGGCTCCACTCCGAGAACAAGAACCTTCGGAGGGCTTCATGAGGGCCGACTTCCACTACAACACTCGTTGGAGGGCTTCGCCGGGTCTCTCAAGACCTTCGATCCCCCAACATTTGGCGCCGTCCCGCGGGGCGAACCCACGACCACGATCAACAACTCAAGATGGCGAGAGGCAAGTCATCAACGACAGTAGACATTGAGACACAACGCGCGGAAGCCGAAGAAAGAGAGCGACTAGCTAAGGAAGAAGAAGACAAAATCGCGAAGGAACGAGAAGCACAAGCCGAAATCGCACGAGCTGAACAGGCAACCCGAGCCGAAGAAATAACAAGACAGGAAGAAGCTATAAGGCAGCAAGAAGCTCTAAAAAGAACACAAAACAATAATGAAAATGCTTCGCAGGCAGAAAACAACCCTCCGGAGGATGATGAGGCAGTAGATGACGAAGCCGATTCCATAGCAGAGCAACTTCGCATCCTGGAGAAGGAAAGAGTTGAGAGGAGAAAACAACTGGCCTTCGTTGAGAAAAGGCAAAAACTGAAAATAGACATGCTGCAGAAGATAAGGCAAACGCAGAGGGATATCGAAGAAATTGACGAAAGGTTATACCAGGTAAACCAGGACATAAACAACCTCAATAAGCTAAGCCAGAGCCAACCAAAGAAAGTGCAAAAGAACAACGAAGGGAGAATCATTTATGAAGTAAGCAGCACAAGCAGAGACGCTCAACCAACTTCAATGTTCAATGAGAGCTCATCTCTAAGCGAAGAACTGCAAAATGTGCCATGGCCTGTCAACTTTAAAATGCCAAAGATAAAAGCATATCAAGGAAAATCTGACCCAAGGGAATTCCTGATGTCATTCGAAGCTGCGGTCGAATCAGGCGGAGGAACAAATTCCACTTACGCGAAGGCTCTCGTTATAGCAATCGAGGGGACTGCCAAAACCTGGTTCTCCACTCTAGAACCAGGATCAATCAATTCATGGTCTGAATTGAGGAAAGAATTCATAAAGAACTTCCAGGGTTTCCAAGCTGAAGAAGTTCATCAGGGAAAGCTATTCTCCTGCAAGCAAAGAAGTGACGAATGCCTCAGAGAATACATGGAGAGATTCATGGAAATTAAGTCGAAGGCCAGAGGAGTAGCGGCCTCCACAGTAATCGATGCACTAATGGAGGGATTGAGGGCTGGACCTTTTCACTCCTCACTGGCAAGGAAAAAACCCACCACAATCTTCGGACTCCTCGATGTCTTCGAGAAGTACGCAAGATCTGATGACGAGTTCAGAAGAAAGAAGGATGACGAAAAGAAGCAAACTCAGCACCTGAGAGATGAGAAGAAAGCCAAAGAAGACAGAGATTCAAGCCGAAGCCGAAGGTATGACGAAAACAATGAAAACAACAGAGATCATAGCAGCCGAAGAGTACACAATCTAGAAAATAGAGAAGAAAAAGGAGACAAAAAAAGAACTAGAGAGGATGAAAAAGGAAAAGGGCGAAGCAACAGTGACAAAGATCACGAAGAAAGAAATCGAGAGGGTGACCAAAAGTCGAGTTCCCGCAACGTTACGTGCGAATTGCATGGCGAAGGTAAAAGGCACACAACCAAACAGTGCCGTGATTTTCAGACATACAAGCAAACTTGGCTAACCAACAGAGAAGCAAAGAAAGCCATTTGACACATGGGCAATCCAAGAGAAGATTGGTCTCAGAACAACAATCACCCATTCTACCCTTTGAACTCTGTAAATCACGTGGTCAGCTACCCCACTGAGTCTTCGCACCATTTACAGTATCAAAATTATCACCAACCACAAAGTCTGGCCGCATTACCACCACCGCCAGATACAAACAATCAAACCAATGCTAGGCAGTCAGAAGTCAATAGCGAGGTACGAAGGCAACGAATAAATGCCATCACGAGAGGGTCAACACAACAGATGGATTCAAGAAGGGCAAGAAAAGAGCATATGCGAAGGGTTCAGCATGTCTCTTCGGGGACTCCCTTCGTCAAAACAAGGTGGTCCCACGTGGACATAACCTTCGGACAAGAAGATGCAAGAAACTTAGTCCAACCGCATTCTGATCCGCTTGTCATCGAAGCAAATATCAAGGGATTTGATGTCTCCAGAATATTGATCGATGGGGGAAGCTCAGCCGATATCCTATTCGTGTCAACTTTCAGAAGAATGAACCTGGAAAATGAAACCCTTCAACCAGCAGGAATCCCTCTGGTCGGTTTCACGGGAAAGATCATACAAGCTTTGGGGAAGATTGAATTACCAGTGACTTTTGGCGAAGGTGAAAATGCAAGAACCGAAGATATCATCTTTGATGTGGTCGACCTCGTATACCCATACAATGCGATATTTGGGAGAGGATCCATCAACAAGTTCGAAGCTGTCATACATCAAGCGTTTCTATGCATGAAAATCCTGGGACCAATCTCCGTGATCAGGATCTTCAGAGATCAAATACAAGCAAGAGCTATCGAAGATAATGAAACCCCTGGAAGGAAAAACATCCACCTCATAAGAGAAATGCAAGATACACCATCATTCAAGATTTTCGGCCTCAAGAGCTCGGCGAAGATATTTCAAAACCGCATGAACCGCTACTACCAAGAGTTAACAGAACAACTCCTTGGTAGAGCGAATGACGCTTATGTGTAAAACATAAAAGACATGCGGGAGGTGCACTCTTTTTCCTCGCGAGGGAAGCCCTGCGTGAGGTTTTTTAACGAGGCACCCTCCAAGAACTGTACACCAGTTTTATAATTACCTTTTTCCCTCGAAAAATTTCAGAGCAATTTTACTAATCCGCCTCATCGAAGGCCAAGCCACGAGCTTAACAGATGAATTCAGGCAAAAAGCCTAGACCAAAGCGAAGGGTGCACCAAAACAAAATTTGGTGTAACCAAACTTAGGGTTTGTGTGTTACAAGAAACAACACAAACCCCTCAGATACAAAAAGTATCATAAATGCTTGTACTATAGACTCCAAAAATGGAAGCCATAATAAGAAAGCAAAGTCATGGCCTCAAAAGAGAGAAACCATCGGCTAAGCAAAAAACAAAAATCAGGCCAAAGGCCTAGAGCGAAAGAAAAATCCCTCGAAAATCCGAGTGTTACACCAAATCCTACTCTTCCCGATAAAGGGTCTCCCGACGTGATCCTCGACCCAGACGTACGATCCGCATGAGACATTATCCTGTCTCTCCCAGCATATCATGATAGATGTTGGAGATAACGCCGAAGGCTCTTTGCATCATGCGAAGGGTGTTTGACTCCAGGCATCATGCGAAGGGTGTTTAACTCCAGGCGAAGGTATTATGCGAAGGGTGTTTGACTCCAGGCGAAGGATATAGAATATGAGCCAGAGTGAAGCCTAACACTTAGAGCCGTAACAGAATTGCCCAGTGGCATAGCTGTAATATTGATCTCTCCCCCCTTATAAATATGGAGGGGAGAGCTCCTGTAATGACATCTGTTTTTCGGGCCACGAGCCAAAGAGACATTATTTATTCCGTCCATAATTCTCTATCGTGTTTTTACCCCTTCGCCCGGCATCGCGGACGACAGAGGGCTTCGGGTATTGAACAACGTAAGTATCATAGAACGATTAACACTTCAGGAGGGCTTCGCTGAGCGTAGAAGAAGCCATCCAAGGAGCGACGAGGCTTCGCGAGGCTCCACTCCGAGAACAAGAACCTTCGGAGGGCTTCATGAGGGCCGACTTCCACTACAACACTCGTTGGAGGGCTTCGCCGGGTCTCTCAAGACCTTCGATCCCCCAACAATAGAAAAAGTAGGTATCTGCAAAACATGCATGACAACATAGGTTGCATTAGTTTACTCGGCCCTAAAATAGTGACCGATCTACAGTAATTTTGTCATAAATCAGCAGATCTGTACTAGTGACATCAGCATACGGTTGGTACGTTCAAACTTGCTCCAACAATAAATGGTCCTTAATCGACATAGACTGGACTACCACCATAAAGGTCCAGCCTTCTCAATCCATCCTATAAAAATCTCTGTCTGGTCTCAAAAAATGTGCCAATAACTAGTTGGGTGTTCGTTGCATGGGGTCTAAACTCTAGATAAGCTATATTAAATAAAGTTTAATTACAAAACTAACTACAGAACCCTGGTCTAATTCGCGAGACGAATCTAACGAGGGTAATTAAACCATGATTAGATGATGGTTACTGTACCATTACTGTAGCATCACTGTACCAAAATAAAGATTAATTAGGCTCATTAAATTCATCTCGAAATGAGCATTCATCTGTCAAAAATGTTTTGTCATTAAATTTTATTTAATGTTCCTAAATAACTAGATTGTTTTTGATGTGACATGCTCTAAATTTTAGAGGGGGTGCGCCGAACGCACCCTTGTTCTCAACTAACCATCTAGTGTATCATGTTCATGATCCAATCATACGAGTGGGACCTGCCACTCAACCTCTATCGAATTATAGCAGCTAAGCTTAGCAGTGCTAACGACCAATATACACTATCCTGGGATGAACAATATTCCTCAAATGAGTATTGATTTGGAAAAAAAATATCATGCCAATATGAATTTTATTAATCAGTACTTGTTTATAGCGACTACACATTACAACTCAGACACGCACAACGTATGCACACTCACCTCTATAAATGCACAAACTCAAACGTTACCTATATGAGCATCTTCGAAGACTGATTCAGCAAATCCAAGAGATTGACGAAGTCACCACTGATGCCTCGTTGTCGACGATCACGTTGTCTACCGATAAAAGCACAACGCCGCTAAATCCTAAAAAATATCGCTCCTATGGGGAGATGAACCCAAAACCTGAAATGCTACTGAGGCTCTAGGCTACATACCATTTCGCATATGTATTAGACAATAGGGACATGTCCACGAGGGCAAACCTTATATTTGCACTCTTATCCATGACCCCTTATCAAAGACATTGCAGCGTTTCAATATTATTTCCCCGTGCGATAAAGATTATGTTCTTGTTGACCGATGCCCACAGCAAAACATGTGGGGTCTCAGCTAGTTTTCCATTGATTTGTGCTGCCTACTGTGGGTTTTGCCTCCATTCTTTGTTGTAGTATAGGAATGAAATGACTACAATCCTTTTGAACCACTTGATGGTTAATCTATCAGTGGGTTGTAACTCCTTCGTCTCTATCCTTACAAATTTTGGTTGAAGAATAATCATGACTTATTTCCACATACTCTCTGTTGTTTTGTACATATATCAAGGAATTATGATTCTTTTCTTCAAAATATTAGGGCCATATACAATCATCAATACCGGAATTTATTAGCACGCTCTAAACTGTGGTATATTTGCTATGAGATTATTATTATGCCAATAGTTCTTGCTCCGCACCCTGTATTCAACTCCTGGATCTGCCACTGCCCTCTTTATTTCAACTGAGTAGAAGAAACGGTCCAAACTGAATACATAAATATAAACTGTGAACAAAAAAAATGATTTACACGGTCCACAGACATAGAAAGATCCATACGTGTAAAGAAAAACTCGGCTAGCAACAAAAATGGGATACAACCTCTCCGATAGATCATCCTAACCGTAAGTATGAGTAGGGAGACATGAATCTACTACTCTAGATTTCCAAGGGCCCAGAAGTTGTTTTTCATTTTACTGCAGCCGCTTGCATGGACTTGCATATAGGGACGTCCATGAGTCCACTAATGTAGGTTACCTTGGGACATTTCTAATTGCATTCAGCCTTTCAACTCAATTCGTAACCATTAATGTTCAAGTTTAGTATATTTCAAGTTAATTTTGCGAGCTAATTGTTCCTCTAACCTTGACACGATCCTTGAATGAAAAAAGAAAATGAAAAACTCAGTAGCTCAGTTACATATTATAGCGACAAATCACAGTACCAGGACCAGTTTAAGTACAGAAGCTCAGTTTCTCATTTCTAAGATGCCTTATTAATTCATTAGTCGGCGCACTTCTACGTGCACCTTTTTATTGTTCTTCCTTGACCCACCAGTTTCTTTTGGAGCTTCAACTTGCTTTTTCAGAATGCCTGCTGCATCATGGTTGCTATCTTCAACAGGAGTCTTCTTGGTCTGGTCCACATTAGCCTTCTCAGACTGTTCCTCGTGGGGCGGTTCGTTCATGTCAAAATTAAATGGACCTATAAATGCTCAAATTTTCAGTAATCCAAAGGCTACAAACTAATTTTTTCTAGGCATTCTAAGCTAGGAAACAATACATGAAACTTATTCAGTCTATTATGTAGTTGAAGGGAGTGAAATTACCAAAAACAGGCAGAGCTTCTGTAGGAGACATACGCGACCGAAGACGGCCGTCCCATTCGCTTGCAACTTTGACTGGCTTCATTGCAAGCTGACCCTACAGGATGAACATAAGTTTCATCATTTTTTGTTTGTTTGTTTATTTGTGTGTGTGTGTGTGTGTGTGTGTGTGTGTGTGTGTGTGTGTGTGTGTGTGTGTGTGTGTGTGTGTGTGTGTTCAAATATGGCATGTATTATGGACACTATTGTGTGGCTGGCTACAAAATAAGAGGTCTTCGTATTACATGTTAAAATAAAATATTTATGTTGATTTGGCTTCTGAGCATAGACTGTTAACCGAAGTAGAACAGGAGAGAATGAAAACCATAGCTGTAGAACTTGATAAGTTATGGGCTTTGGAAGAAATTAAAGCTAGACAAAGGTCTAGAGATAGGAACATTTTAGAGGGTGATAGAAACACAGCCTATTTTCAGGCTGTGTCTAACCAGAGACGTAGAAAGAAAACAATAGCAGTTTTGGATGGCCCTTATGGCCCAGTAGAGGATAATGAAGGCATGCTAAAGATAGCAGTCAACTTTTATAAGAATTTGTTTAAGGAAGAGAGTAGAGGTCCAGTCAAATTAGATGGGAAGTTCTGGGAGAATAGTGAATTAGTTACTGATGAAGAAAATGAGAGCCTTCAGGCTCCTTTTTCGGAAGAAGAAATTAGAGAAGCTGTTTTTAGTTCTTATTCAGATGGAGCACCAGGACCTGATGGTCTGCCTTTTTTATTTTACCAGAAATTCTGGGACATAGTGAAAGGTGATCTGATAAAAATGTTTGAAGCTTTCCAGGATGGGAGACTGGACTTATATAGGATTAATTTTGCTTCTTTGACACTTATTCCTAAGGAAAATGATGCTAGATGTATGAAAAAGTTTAGGCCCATTAGTCTTCTTAATTGTAGCTTTAAAATTTTCTCTAAAGTGTTAACTATTAGGTTTGGTATTGTGTGTCAAAGATTAATTTCTAGTCAGCAAAGTGCTTTTATCAAAGGTAGGTATATTCTGGACAGTGTGGTAGTAGCGCATGAATTAGTGCATAGCCTGCATAGAAAACAGGAACCAGGAATAATCCTAAAACTAGATTATGAAAAAGCTTATGATCGTGTGAACTGGGACTTTCTGTTTGAGATCCTTGAGTCAAGAGGTTTTGGGCAGAAATGGATTAGCTGGATTAGAAGTGTAGTCAAGGGGGGTTCCCTAAATGTAATGCTTAATGGGACAGAAAGTAACACTTTTAAAACCAGTAGAGGTTTAAGGCAAGGAGATCCTTTATCTCCTTTACTGTTTAATTTAGTAGGGGATATACTGACTAGAATGATGGCCAAAGCGGCTAGGGAAGGGCTAATTAAGGGTTTGTTATCTGATTTTAGGCCTGAAGGTGTAGTGTCATTGCAGTACGCAGATGACACGGTAATTTTCTCTGAAGTAGAGCCTGGAAAGCTTAGAAATTTAAAATGTGTTTTGATGTGCTTTGAAAAAGTCTCAGGGATGAAGATTAACTTTAACAAGAGTGAGTTAATTCCTCTGCATGTTAATGATGAACAGGTGCATGAGATAGCTCATATTTTTTATTGTCCTATAGGTAGTTTGCCTATGAAATATCTTGGAGTGCCTTTACACTATAGTAAGTTAAGTAAAGAAGACCTTCAACCTCTGGTAGATAAGATAATAAAAAGAGTGGCAGGGTGGAGAGGAAGGCTTCTCTCTTATGCGGGTAGGCTTGTCCTAATAAAAACGTGTTTGGCCAGTATTCCTATCTACCTTTTATCCTTTACTAGTAAAAATGCACGTGCGCCACGCACGTGTTTAAAAATAACATCACTTTGCAAAATCATGAGAATTATGATCAACTTGACTACACATTTATTTATTAGCTCAGAAGAAAAGTAATTAATTTGAAAAGAATCATGCAAAACAAAAGTAATTGCACCATGGACCACATGCAAAACAAAATAATCGTACAACAACGGAGTGTTTCCGAGGGCAAGCCTGAATATGTTTGGTTAGATATTTCACCAGAAACAATTTTTTGGAACGAATATTGCACTTACTGAAGTTTCTACAACAAACAATCAAAGGCAAAAGGCATCTCCATCAGAAAGAAAAAAAAAACTAAATGATGATTTCTTACAAGAACAGTTGATCTTGCCTCATGCATCCATTGAGCCGAAATCCCATAGCACAACAATACCACAAGAGAACTATACATTCATATTTTAGGCTAACAGTCTGAATCAACATCCATCAATAAAGCTTCTGCAAAATCTTGATTTGGTTTGAACCTTGGACATATCCCTTTGCTAGTGTCGGTTTACAATGGAGTTGATAGGGCCATTCAGACATCCATCAATATAATCTGATCAAAATCCACCAATAAAGCTTCTGCAAAATCAAGTTGCTAATGTCGATTCAATATCTTATTGGTTCACAATACAAATAGATCATAGGTTCATCCTATACGTTGCTAAAATAGATGCAATTGCCATCGGAAGTTCCATATATGCATGTAGAAAAAATCTGCATCAGAAAAACATAAAGCTCACATGTGGCTGCTTGTCACTCTTCCCTCTATACATATATGGAGTGTTCGCAAAAAAAAAATGACAAGGAACATGGATAATCATGAGAAGCATTGTGTCTCTGTAAGTGACTTTTTCCTTGGTAACGCTATATGTGATACTCACTTTTCCTTTCAAAGCCTAACTTTTCTGGTGACAAGCCGAGCATGACCTCATCCTCTGTAAAAGGCATGGCAAAAAGTCACAGATTGGAGACAAAAATAAAAATAATGCTGCACGAAGACTTAATACAAGCAAACTGATGGTGCGTGTCATATGGCTTAAACTTTGTAAACTGATTGCGCGTGACATACCTTGATAACCAAGAGCTTCCTACGAATTGCCCTTTATTCCTCTCCCATTCTACAAGCAATGGCTTTTTTTGGGCCTTTTGAAACTACAAGTAATGGCTTAGATTATGCCAATTACAAGCACTTCCTGCAGAAGCAGATGGATAAACCGTATGATGGTTCCCTCGATCTTGGGTGCATCAACTGCAGAAGAGTTTGGCGGCAGCATCAGTTGTCTGCTTAAGACGAACAATGTGATTGGTTACAAGCAATTGTTGACACGCAAGTTGTCCAATAATTAGTTGCCCAAGAAATTTGTACTGAAGGAATTTAAGGAGTTCAAGGCTACAAAAGTACAAACCTCATCAAAAGCTTCCACGTGATATCGAATGAATTGATGCAGGAATTTCCTTCCTCACGTCTCAAGATTTGTCGTTGTTTCTATTCCGGGATCATCAGACTAACACCAACAAATTATTCACCTTTCCAGAAATAAATGCTCTGATGCTTGGATGACTTGCTTGGTGCCTCTTCACAACATAGTACTCTCATTTTCACAGGGCATGCTGGCTAGATAAATCCTGCACTGTTGTAAAGTTTAATTTCCAGGAATCAATAAAGCAACAAAAACTTTGCCAAAATTTCATCTATGATGTGCGATTATTTAAATACATACCTAAACTGCACAATTTCAGAATGCTCATTAAGTGCACGACAATGGTATTTTGCTGCAATCAAACTTCTATATTGGCTCCTTCAGTTTGAGTTTGAGAAGGACAGTAGCAGTTTCTGTAAAAGCCAACAAATAACAATTAGAAAGACTTCCATGGCCAACAATATAGTGTGATGGACCTAGAATAACAGTGATATACTATCATCTTCCCTTAAAAATACGGTACCTACCAAAAAGCAAAGCATAGAGTCAGCTAAAATGATATGAACAAGTAGAATGCTTCAAGTCAATCAACAATTTTATCTAAGTCAAGCCATTAATGTTTGGGACCCTCGTTATCACACTACTTTGACTACTATAGGACTTGAAAGAACAATTGATCAGCCCAGTAATATATCTGAAAACGAAAAAAGTCAAAAAAAAAAAGATAACACCTTGCATCAGGGAAAATGGGTATTAACAATGGCACATCTGCAGTAGTTAATCAACATCTGTAGTGGTGCTGGTAAAGTCCCTGAATGGACTGTGAATCCAATCTCGCTTTGGAGGCACCATCTGGAAGGAGACACAAGATATGAATAAGACAGAAGAATCAATGCCTCAGTAGGAGGATTAGCAAATATACGAATGAACATTTGTATGAAAACATATGTTGTTTCTTCAGTGAAAACACGCACCATTCTCATTACTTTTGGACATGTTCACAAAAGGACAGATAAAAAACACACTGGTAGCAAATGGAACCCACTTGCGATCATCTGAGTCCCACTTTAACCTGCACCTGGATATCCATATATCTCTGAAATATAAATCTGAATATGTCAGGTGAGACCAGAGCTACTGAAATAGCATTCACGCAGACAATATGTGCCAAAACAAGAACTCAGATCAAGGAAATTATTTAGGAATATAACACCAACATCTAAACCGAAATTGATATTAGAGATCGAAGCAAAATTTCAGCGGGATTTAATTCCTCGAGTCACCAATTCACCATCGACGCTGTGATCTGCAGAATCAAAGACGAATCGGATCGAACTAATTGGGTTGAGGACAGGGCTCACCTGCCATGCATCACGGCGACCGCGATCTCAAATAGTTTTTGACCTGCCTGATTCAGATCGCGGTCGTGCACGCCGGAGGAGGAGAGGGATCCTGTCGTCGGGATCCGGCGCGCATGTCGAGTTCCTCATCCTGCTTCGATCCACTCCCCGCCAACCCGCTGAGCCAGCTATCGCCGCCGTCGTCGAAGCGACCGTCGTCATCGGCCGGCAGGCCCAGCGCGGCCCGAAGCGCCGCGTCGACGGCGGCAAGCGCGACGAGGTACTCGAACGGCGTAGTAGATCGCAGGATCGCTCGAACGGCGATGAGGGCGACGCCTTCCAAACGTGGGTGAACTTGCAAATAGCACAGCGTCATCAAGTGTTGCTATTTTCACGTCAACCTCTCCTTGCCTGGAAGGCTGGCACCGGGCGTTTATGGAAGGCTACGAAAATCATTCCAATGGAGGGAATATGGAGGGTGGCGTCGCTGGTGAGAAAAATATTAATTTGGAGCGTTACGGTAATGCAACCCTTCCAAAAAATCAATGTAACCAATGAGGAGAGAGAGGAGGAGCGTTACGCCCAGGATCTGGTGCAATCATTCGATGCGTTGGATTTGGGCCCACAATATAGCAGAACGGTTCAGATGGCAGGGTAGATAGGCTGGCAGGGTAAAACTGATTTTTCTCGTAACTGGTTCTTTAAGGGTTTAGATTAAATTTCCTAAGTGGGCCATAAAGCTGATTAATACTTATATGTCTCACTGCTTTTGGAACAACTTTGATGGACATAGGTCTTATCATTTAGCCAATTGGCCTTCAATTTGCATGAAAAAGGAATATGGAGGTCTGGGGGTACCAGACCTGAGAGACCTCAATCTCTCTTTACTAGGGTCCTGGGTGAAAATATATTTTCTAGATGAAGGGAAGTTATGGAGAGAGGTTATAGATTTTAAATATAGGACAGAATCTCCAAATGTGCTTAACTGTCAAGATAGAGAAGCTTCATAGTTCTGGAAGGGAGTAATGTGGGCTGCTAAAGCTGTTCAACTAGGGTATAGATGGAGAGTGGGGAATGGTAGGAAGGTGCGTTTCTGGGAGGACAATTGGCTTGGTTCATCCAGCCTGCTAGTTTAGTATTGGGATTTATATGTTATAGTAAATGAAAGGTCAAAAACCATTGCAGAAATATGGGATGGGATAAACCTGAAGTGCACTTTTAGGAGATGTGTAGACAGTAACCTGTTGAGGAGATGGGAGGAGGTGCTTCAGATAGCATCTACTATAGTTCTAACAGATGAAGAGGATAAACCCATTTGGCAGTATACACCAAATGGAATTTATTCTTCACAATCGATGTATGGTATCATAAACTTCAGAGGTATCATCCCAGTTTACACTCCTGCTGTGTGGAGACTCAACATCCCACCCAGGATCCATATTTTTCTGTGGTTGCTCTCAAATAACAAAGTGTTGACTAGAGACAATTTGGCAAAAAGGAGAAAAGTAGAGGACCCATCGTGCTTATTTTGCTATGAACAAGAAGGTGTCAATCATCTGTTCTTTAACTGTGTAGTGGCAAAAAGATTGTGGGCTGAGCTTGATGACCTGTTCAAGTTAGGAGTAATTTCTAGTTTTGATAAGTTGGCTACTTATTGGCTTAGCAGTAAAAAGTTTGTAGTTTATAATATGTTCACAGCAGCAATAGCATGGGGGTTATGGAAACTCAGGAATAACTTGTGTTTTCAGAATGGGAGATGGAAAGATATGAGGTCATTATGGTGCCAAATCCTGGTACTGCTCAAGAACTGGAAGATATTGTGTCCGGCCAAGTTCGTGGAGGAGTACTCGACAAGATGTGCCCAGCTGGAGGTGATCTTGGCAAGACTGGAGAGACTGAGGCCGCCAACCTGATGGAAGAGCAAGAGGAGTGGTGGGCTCTTACGCCTGAGATCAATGATGTAATAGCCTGATTCTGTTTGTGGCTATGAAGGAGTTTGTAAGGCCGTTGGGTCGTAACTAGGAGAGAAAACTGATCGACCAATGGGTCGTGTGCGTGCGCACAAACTGAGCTGTAAACGTTACTTGTCTTGACTGCTTGTGCATAATGGACAGGGGTTGAAACCCTTTTGCTCTAAAAAAATAAAATATTTATCATTGATATCTATTCAAATATGGCATGTATTCTTGAAACACGAATGTAACACCCAGGTTTTTTTTCAAATAATTCAAATTAATACAGCTCCTTTTTTCTAATTAAAATTTGTCTAAGGTTCAATGTGCATCATGTTGTTTGTTTGCATTTTGTGAAAAATGAGTTTGAAACTTGATAGCAGATCGTGTACAATGCAAATTAAAGGCAGGCGAGTTGACAAACAAAAATTCCCAGCTTCTCTTTCCTTCTCTCGCATGCAGGAGCATCACAATACAAGGAAAGGCTGCCATAATCTTATTTGCCGCTAATCAATTCCATTCATTGTGTCATTAGTGTCCTTTTTCTATGGAAACGTCCCTGCACCTTCCTTTGTTCGGCAAAAACATTAGGCTGCCGTGTTTCATCTTCTTCCTCCCCGTTTGCCCAGGAGAAAACTGGACGCCGCCGACTCCGGTAAGCCGTCGCTGTTGTGAGCCGCTATGCATGGACCCCTGCTGATCCATGCTTTCACATCGGAAGGCAGCCAGGAGCTTGTGAAGCCCATCCCGTCGTCTTCTCTGCCCGGAAAACAGGTCCTCGACGAGCTGTGAGTAGCGCTGCCTTTTGCCGTCGCCGTTGCCGCGCATCTGATGTCTTCTAATCGCTGATCGTTGCTTCAGCACCACAGGACAGCCACGGCACATCGACGACCTGAAGGAAGAATTCGTCTCTGAATGCTGCAGCCTGAGTGCCTGACCCTCGAATAACACCGGCTACTCGCGAGCACGATCAGAGCCATCCTTGCCTTCGCGATTTGGTGAGAACCGCAGGCCCTTCTCACTTGTTTTTCCTGCCTTTCGTCGAGTTCCGTAGACCATAGCACAAGGTAGCTAGCATGTCTTCAGGGAGCTTGCAGCCGCCGCCATGGCTTTTCTGTCATAGACCATCACAGCCATGACGTTTCTGCATGCTTAGTTCCTTGTCGTCAGTTAGACTTGCTAGTATGGCTAGGACTGGATGTTCTCACGCCCTGCATTTCATTCTCTTATGGCCGTTTCCTGTATAAAATAGGCCAGTCCCTGTTGCTCATCAGTTTGATGCCAGGTTGCTCTGTATTCTGTACGAAACAGAGCATATTACATTGCCGTAGCAGCATTTCCAGGAAAATAGTATTACTTCATTTGCTTATATCTTTTTCATACGAGCTCCGTTTCGGACGATTCTTGTGCTCACACGACCGTTACGACGTAGGCATTCTTGCAGTGGTCTTGTTTCACTATGATGCTACTGTTTGGTTCTGTTTTCTTGTGTGTTTGTTGATTGCTTGTCACTATGATTGCACGTACAGATTCTATTCAAGAGCCAGCGCCACAGAACCTCCAAGATCAGGATTTTGAGGGACTTGAGCAGCAACCAGGCAAGTGCCGTTGACCATACTGAACCCATTTAGGATTGAGTAGTTTTTATTTATGCATGCATGTCTAAATTGGAATCCCATGTTATGGTTTACTAGTTATTTCCTTATTATTCCTTGAAGCCGTTGATGAGTAGTACATATATGGGTCTGGATAGCTTATTTGCTAGTGCTGTCAGTGGTGGGTTCATGGGGTATCTTAATTTGACGAATTATATACTGAACATAATTCATGGGATGGTAATTGCTTTTAGAGACTTGGAGATTAGGGAACCTTGGCAGGATGGTATGTTTGGTTTGGTGCCGTCGTGCACGAGAGCTCGGTTTGTGCTAGTGCCTGCCATAGGTTCTAAGGACCGGTTCATGGAGCATGTAACCCGGCTTAACAGCGCAGCCATGGGACCTATATGGGTACAACCTGGCTAATTACTTGGATATACTCTTCTTCTCTGTACACACCATCGGCGGTCTAGTGACGCAAGAGGGGGCTTCTGCAGCGGAGGTAAAATGGACTCCATATGCTGTTAGCGGTGGAACCTTAGCGGGTGTCTACAGGTTGAGAGGATCCTTGGAAAGGCCTTGTAGTGTGACCCTGGCTACACACCCCGGAAGTGTGAAGCAAAACGGAAAACACGACTCATGGGGAACGTGCGCAAACTCTGCAGAGATTCAAACTGTCATGACAGCCGTGCTCACGGTTAAGAGTGGCCTGGACTTATTCATGATTAGTGGGGGGCTTGGTTGGCTGGTTCATTGGTAGCCAGGTAGTGGGAACCTGGTGGTCGGATTGGGATACGATGAGTTCTTTCCTTGCCGGTTCAGTTCTGTTGGAGAGATGACACACCTAGTAATTAGGATGCTTTGAGTCTAGGTTTGCATAGTGCAGTAAACCCGAGTCGAGCCTTTCTTGTTTATAGCCAAACATGTCATATAATTCCCACACTTGCTGAGTACTTTATGTACTCACGGTGCTATATTCCCTCTTTTTTTGTCATATATTGCTGCTCAGACGATGGAGGAGAAGCGGAGTACAATGATGACGACTTCGATCCGGACGCTCTGTATTAGGCTGGTGCTCCCCCGGACAACGCCTGTGGAGATGGAAGACACGCTTCGCTTGTGTGCTGCCCGCTGCATGTACTTTTCTTTTAGACCTACGGGTCCTTATGTATCGAATATTTAACGTTTACTTGGCTTGTAATAAATGATATTTCACTATTTGTCGGCTACATGTATGGTTAACTGATCCTGGCATACATGTAGAGTACATTCGGTTATTTTCTTTGAACCGGGTGTGACAATCGAAGACCAACATGAAAAGGATGACTCATAGCTAGCATAGGCAGGCACACTTTGATTTGTGTGAACCTCTCCAGTAGACAGTGCACCAAGCAAACTCCCATATGTAATTCTCTCGACACATAAAGGAGGATCCACGCAGTATGTAACGCTATTATCCTTCTCAGAGGCCGAAAGCTCTATATGAAACCTCCATGTTCATCGCTTGATCCAAGTAGTCCTTCCTCGCACAACCTAATAATGTACTCCCTATGTAATATAAATTATACATATGTTGGCATTTCACCATTCGAGAACAAGCATTGTCCATGGGGAGCCTTTTGTGCATGTCAGGGTTTCAATGAGACGAGCATCAATACAGACAATGGATGGTACTACTAAGGCTCCATCAAAGATATGTGCAGCCAGATATCTACGCCAAGGCCCCACCACTCCCCCTGTTCCTTCCCAAGCGGTGGCAGAGGCAACCAAGGACCCAAATCCTAACGAGATTGCGATTCAAGCAGATTGGGGAATTTTTGGTAGGCCAAAACCCAAATCAACACCCCCTCTGTGGTGCGGATTTTTGGTGGACTACCCTTGGGAGTGATTCAAGAACGTTTGCGCAAGTTTTGGGGGAAGGAAGAGCCAGGAACATGAGTCGTTTCCCACCAAGGCGCGGCTTCGAGGAGAGACCTGGAACATGAGTCGTTTCCCACCAAGACTTTGAGGATAGATGGATTCAGAGGCTTCAATGCAAGGGTAAACTGGGAAGGACAGCATAGGGTGTCGTTGGTAAAGGAACAAACCTGCAATATCACAGAGATGGAAATTTTCAGGGAAATAGAGGTGCTTATGGCGGGAATAGAGGTTGATTTCAGGGAAAGAGAGACAATTTTCCAGAGGAAAAATCATGGGATAAACAGACAGCCTGCAGGGACTCGTGTTAACCTCTATTGAACCTTCTGATCATGGGCGTATGCAGGGTAACCAAATCAGGATGACCATCAAGGCACAAGAAGGTAACAAGGGAAAACAACATGGAGGTATTGCGGCCATACATAATAGAGAGCACATAGAAAAAAAGAGGAACTGGGTGCCGAAGGAGCAACGACAAGAGCAAGTAAACATACAGAATCAGCAAGGACATATCTCTGAAAGTATCAACCATAGGCCTATTGAGGGTATGGGAAACTCAATTGAACAAGGTATATCTGATAGAAGAATGGTTGATAACTTTGGTATGAATCCTCAGTACAGATGTGGGAGCTGTGGCAAACATGATCATGTGGAGCGATATTGTCCACACACAAAAAAAGGCATGGGAGCTCATAGCCCCCCCTTCTACGGGTTAGCAAACATCAGGCCAAGGCTTCTTCTACATTCAAGATATGCCTATGAAAACTAGAACACAGGACATGTCCACATGTGCCATCATAAAAGTGAAGGATAAAGCTTAAAACTCTTGCTGGGAATAGTTAAACATGGCGCTGGTATGCCAAGAAAATATCTGATAACACATTTCAAAGAAGATGCAAGTTGAAGCAGTGAACCAAGACAAGTAGAAAGAAGAAACTACAAGAAGATGTGAAAGGCTACAAGGACAACATGGCAAAGTAACTGAAAAGGCAACCAACATGGCGATGAAGAGAAATTTGGAAGGTACAATTCTTGCTTCTCAAAATTCATTTTCTGCACTTGATGATGAAATTATTGTGAATAAAATTGCTCTTACAGAAAATATTAACTTGTTAAGGGACATGGAGTTAGCTAGACACTTTTTGGAGGGAGAAAGCAAAAAACAAGGATGATCCACCTAATGATAATGTTGAGGGCCCCTCTGTGGCTCTTCAACTATTGGAATGGCATGAACATGAATCTGAGGATGTGGAGGGATTTCGATTTGCATCCAGTAGAAAAAACAGGAGAAAATGCATTAGCAAATTGGGCTCTAGTGCAAAAAAAAAAATGGAAAAAGGGACTCTCCTCGAGTGCTCCCAAAATGTAGAGGGAAATCCTATGACTAGCTCTAGGATTGTCCTAAGGAGGAGAACTGTGAAAAAAAAAACTAAAATGATAGGTCTCGTATGGAACTGCAGAGGGTGGACAAAAAGGGTCTGAAAACTTTCTTTGGTGATGTGATCCAGGAACATCAACTAGACTTTGTGTGCACACAAAGATAATGAAAAAGGACTTCAAGGACAAGTTTTTCAAGAAGGTTGATGGGAGAAAATCATATGCTCGGCAATGGTTACCATCAAGAGCAAAATTAATCTTGAGGTATTCTTGTAGGAATCAACATCGACAGATTTGATGATGTCTCTACCAATATTAGCTATTGCAAAAGACAAGAGGACAAATAGAGAAATAAAATTGGTTATTGTCTATGGCCCGGCACAAGAGGATGATACGGATAAATTTCTGCTTGAATTATCCCCAAATTTGCAATAGCACCACCATACCCATGGTGATTGGGGTGATTTTAATATTCTCGTTTCAGCTCTGAGAAAAATAAAGTGTTTCAGGGAGGGAAATGGATAGATCTATTCAATCAGATAAAATATATATATGAACTCAAGGAATTATTTCTGACAGGAGGCAAATACACGTGGAGTAACAATCAATCAAATCCCACCTTGAAGAAACTGGACAGAATTATGATGAATTCTGAATGGGAGTCGACTTTCCCACTATCTACTATAAGGAAGCTTCCTAAATTACTATCAGATCATAACCCCCCTAATTTTCACATTAGAAACCCCTGCTCCTTTGCAACATAATGCCTTTTAGATTTGAAATATCTTGGATAAAGAAACCCGAATTCAGTGGAAAAGTGAAGGAAATCTGGGACAAACCTGTATATGCCAAATCAAGCTTGGATGTCTGGATGACCAAAGAGAGAAGGCTGAAAATTTATTTGAAGGGCTGGGGAACAAGCTACAATGTGAAATCAGAAAAAAAAAAAAAAACTGATTGACGGAAGGAATTGCTGGAATTAGAGGTTATGGAGGAAGATAATATGCTGAATGCTATCCAGACAGCCAGGAAAACCGAAATCCAAACTGATCGTGTTGCTGGAAATGTATGATAATGAGGAAGAATACTGGAATCAGAGATCTAATTCCACTTGGTTGTTAAAGGGAGATTGCAATACAGATTATTTTCGTTCATAGAATAGCAAACGGGAAGAAAAGGAAAAATACAATATATTCTCTACAGCAAGAAGACAGAGTAATAGAGGGAGATGAAAACCTACATTAGCATGCAACAAATTAATATAAAGAGTTGTTTTGGCCCTGCAACAACTACTAAAATCAAATTAGATGCAGCTTCGCCGGACTGAACCAGAAAAAGTGACCAACGCAGATAATGAGTGGTTGACAAGAAAATTCTTAGAGGAGGACGTAAAATCGGCTGTATTTTCAATGGAGAAAAACACAGTGCCAGAGCTTTATCATATTCCTGTTGAATTTTATTAGGCCTGTTGGGATATCATAAAAGGAGACTTCATGAATCTGTTCAATGATTTTAATTTTGGAGAAACTGGATGTGGACAGAATAAACTATGGTGTTATCACCCTCCTACCCAAGATAAAAGAGGCTAATAGAAACTATGCCATCCAATATGCTTACCCAAGATAAACTATGCCGTCCAATATGCTTACTAAATGTCAAGTACAAGATTTTTACCAAAGTCCACACTATTAGAAATGGAAACCTTGATGGATAGGCTGATGAATAGGTGCCAAAATGCACTCATAAAAGGGAGAAATATAATGGAGGGGGTCATGTGCTTAGATGAAATTCTTCATGATACAAAACATAGAAAGCTGGAAGGTGTGGTGCTCAAGTTGGATTCTTAAAAAGCATATGACAAGATAAGCTGGGATTTTCTGTTTTATTGCATGGAAAGCGGAGATTTCTCCAAAAAGTGGTGTGAATGGACAGAGATTGGTGGTGAAAAGATGTATTTGGAGTGTGAAACTGAATAATCAGATTGGGGGGGGGGGGGGGGGGGGGGGACTTTCTGTCTATCAGTGATCATTATTTACAGAACAGAAAGTTTGTGCTTGGAAATGGTGAAATGAGCAGTTTCTGGGATGACTGCTGGTGTGAGAAAGTACCGTTGATACCAAATTCCCAGAGCTATATGTGGTTTGTAATGAAAAGCAGGTATCAGTTAGGAAAATGAATGATCAAAATTGGAGAATTTACAGGAGCAATGGAGGATCCTAAAGGATATAGCCCATGAAAATGGCCCAAAATGGCCGTATCAAAAAACGTACGTGTCGGCCCTCTGGACACGACAACTGGCCAGGGAGCTCTCCTATGACTCACAACCTGGTTTCACATCCAATCAACGTGAAAATCACAGAGATAGGAGGGATTTTCAGGGCCCGTACAGCAGCTCGTAATGGGTGCTAATGGCCCTGGAACGGGCGCTGAACATCTCAAAAATTCACGGAAACCTCGTGAAATGTCTACTACTATGAGGCCGTGTGTAAATGTGCAGGCGATGTGAAAATCATTCTGGGTGCCGAAAATCGCCTTCGGCGTGTGCGTTGTTGTCACCGAAGCTAGAGGTCAACGGGGAAGATGGAATGGGGAGGATCATGGTGTACCTTGGGAAGAGCGACAATCTTGAGTTGGGTAGCCAGGCGCTTACGTGGTCGGGTTGACTTGGGTTGCTTATTGGGGCAGCAGGGGGGAAATGTCGACGAGCGAGGAGGCTGCGTCGCTGCAGCGAGGACGATGGCACAGGAGGAGGATGGTGGCTGTTTCCGTGAGTGTGCTGGGATAAAATGAGAAGCATCCCTTCCGCCCACCGAACCCACGCGCTCCGCCCACCGGAATGTTACCATGCGCTCCATCAACCACAATATTGTTTTTGCTTTATTTTAGTTTACTTGATTCCTTTTTTATTTATCTATTTGGTTTCTTTGTTAGGGTGTTTTTTTGTGAACATTAAAATAGGTCCATTTTTTCTTTTTTGTGTTAATTTTTATTTTATTATTTTACTTGTTCTCATATAATTATGAACTCGTGGAGCAACACAAATAATCTAGTGGAATACCGCCCATAAATAATCGCATATGATTAACGGACTATTAGAACATCCACATGAATTAGTGGAACATTATCGATAGGCTAGTATAATATTTGTTTTATACTAAAAGAACATCGCACATGACCTAGTATTACATTATCAATAATCTAACAGAATATTTAGTTTATTTTATACTAGTTGAACATTATCAATAATCTAACGAGAACTCACAAAACCTCATCTACTATCTAATGGAACATCTATTTTGTGATGTTAGAACATCACAGAAGAACTAGTAGAACATTATCTAATGGAATATCTTTGTTTATAGTGGTGGAACGTCGGAAGAGAACCAGTAGAACATTGTATACTATCTAATTATGGAACATATGCTTTTATAATAATAATGAAATAAATCGACCGACTCTAAATATTAGTGGACTACGGTGACAACATTAGAACATTTTACGAGAAATAAATCGACCTGTTCGTTTCCTTTAGTCCTAAAGTTTAGTCCAGAGAATCTTACTATTTAAGAGTATTAAATAAAGTCTAATTACAAAACCTTTTTACAGATGGATGCTAATTTACGAGACGAATCTAACGAGCCTAATTAAGCTATGTTTTGCTATAGTGATGCTACAGTAACCATTGTCTAATCACGGCTTAATTACCGTCATTAGATTCGTCTCGCAAAGTAGCTCAGGTTTCTGTAAAAAGTTTTATAATTACACTTTATTTAATACCTTTAAATAGTAAGAACTTTGGACTAAACTTTAGTCCTAAACGAAACGAACACGCCGTAAAGTAATATACAACCTGTTGGGTAGGCTGCGCTGCGGCTGCTGCTGGTAAAAATAGAAGAGAACACTGTAGCGGATGCTGAAAAAATAACTGCGAACACAGTAGCGGTTGATGAAGCTGACTGCAAAACAGTCTGCCAAACACACCCATAATAGTTAAAATTGTATTACATTTCTTATTTTCCTTACTTGATTAGGTGTTTTATATTTTTAAAATGGTCAAATATTTCGTTGTTACATCTTCGTTTTCTTCATTTCTCCATCATAGATAATCAGTTCGCCGTTACATTGTTTCTTTTGTTAGCAAGGTTTGCTCTTAGGTAAGACTAGCAGTCAATGGGGCTCTTGATAGGAACATCTCGAACCCGCCTACTTTTTTTTTTTTTTTTTTGAGAAATTACACAGTACAACTCAGACACTCATAACGCACGCACACTCACCTTTATGAATGCACATACGCAAACCCTACCCCTATGAGCATCTTCGAAGACTGAACCGGCAAATTCTTCAGATTTCCGAAGTCACCACTGGCGCCTCGCTGTCGACGGCCACGTCGCCTACCGCTGAAAGCACAAATGCCGTTAAATCCTAGAAAATTCGCTCCCACCGAGAGTTGAACCTAGGACCTCAAATATGTTATTCGGATGCCTTAACCGCTAGGTCAAGACCCCTTTCACCTCGAACCCGCCTACTAAGGCCCGGAGGCACGCAAGTATTGCGAGGCCTGTTTAATTAGGGGCCGAATAATGGGCCTTTAAGTAAGGCGCTTGTGGTCAGAGCAAGTTTTCGTGTTGCACAGAGCGGAGACCAAACGCTTCCGGGGTAAATGCCTTGATGGCCTTCACGTGAGAGAAAAATGACCGTATAGGCCTGGGGTCGGCTGAATGAAGTATGGCCGCATGGGACTTTTATTGTGGGGTTGGGCTTAAAGTGGAAATTTAATATTCTATATTAACAAATAGTATTTCACAAATTAAATAAATTTGTTTTATCCTTATATTTTACCAAACATATTTTGTTTTGTTATTTTATTTTCAGGTACTTCCTATATTTTTCTAACTTATTTAATATGTTTTCAATGAACAAAATTTTATTTTAACTTTGAATTAAATTGTGAGCATTTTCTTTTCCTTTATACATGTTCTAAACCTTTTTCATTCTATATCAACAAATAGTATTTAAAAAATTAAATAAAATTGTTTATTTGTCCTTATGTTTTTCCAAACATATTTATTTAAATTTATGTTTACTTATTTATTAAAGCTTCGGTGAAGCATGAGATTTTTTTCTCAACAAATTTATTTAAAGCTATCAAATTAAATATTACATATCATAATTTGCAACAGCATCAGCATAGGATGACCAGAGATAGCTCGGCGGCGCGGATGCGAGGCAGAGCGAAGGAGCACTAAACTTGTTTTTAGATGAACGAGCACTAAACTACAGATATGAAAAAGAAAACACGGACTGATAATGCACCAGAGAAATGACAGGTCTAATTATCGCTATGAACAACGGCCCGCACAAAAAAGTTTCCTTTAAATATTTGGCCCTCACAAATTCTGTGCGATGCAGGCCAATGAAAGTGCCAATGAGCCAGATTTTAATTGGGTCGGAGGTTGACCAGTGGAAAATATAGCGTGACATGTGAGTCCACGATGTGCTTGCTTGAATTTATGTGCGCATAATTCTCCATTAATAATAAAAATTGGCTAATGTATAGGTCATCTATGCGCTGGCTAGAATGCGTGTGGGTCTGGCTTCTGTATATGCGACTGATAATGGCAGGTCAACGTTGAGGACATCTGCATCACGTCATGGCAAGTCACTCGATTGTTAGATGCTGGTTAGATTCCTGACTCTCACAAAAAAAGTCACTCGTTATGCACTACTTAAGGTTCTTGCAATTGTGGACAAATGCCTACGGCTTCAGGTCCTTATATGACGGAGGAAGTGGTAAACCTGAACGCTAAAGTAGTTGCTTCCAGCATCGTGAGTGAGATTTCTGGCCTTCGGTTTTGGGTGAGCTTTTTTTTTTTTTAGGTTATGGGAGGACGTCTCGATAAATATAGATGGGACTTAAACATATGCAGAAATTGTAAAGCAGAGTCAGATTCAGAAGCAGGGTAGCCTTCAATTTTTGCTCTTTCTCGCCGTTCTCCTCTCGTCGGATTTGAGTGCTTTTGCTTGTCTCTCTTTGACGGTGACTCTGCAGCTCGTGCGTTTCTTCTTTCGTTTCACTGTCTAGCAAGCACTGTTGCTTGTGACTGAACCTGTGATGTGAGGTCTCTTTCAGGCAGCAAGACGTCTATCTCGTCAGAAAAACGGCCTCTAGCACGGCAGGCTGTACGAACTTACGATGGGCAAACATCAACACAGCCCACGCCCCCGCGTACATGGCAAGGAAGACGATTGGGACTGCTAACTGCAGTACACGATTTATTACGGCAAGCATACCTCAATTTGTTTTGGAGCAGTCTAAGTTTGGAGACTTGTTCACAAAAAGAGTGTCGACGGTGTTGTAGACAGAATAATAATAGAAAAATCATGTTCTCCACAAAAAGAGTGTCGACGGTTTATATACTTATAAAATAATGGAGTTCCGCTCCCCATGTGAAGCAATCGATTTCTTCCAGCGCCAGTCCAAGACAGTCCGTTGGCACAGCTGACCTCCGCAGCTACAGACAGAACACTACTACCTCTCACCTTTTAAAAGCCAATTTAGCATGGTTCAGATGAATTACTTGGTTGTAGCTCCAACTTGTAAAAAGAAACAGAGAAATCTGCACAACGATGCCTGTGTTTTTCTGTTCCATCACCTATTACTTGTTCTGTTTAAGCTTTATTGATATAGTGTAATATTATACAGCGTGTTCGTCTCGCTGCAGCTGCAGCTGCGGCTGCAGAAAAATAACTGCGAACACTGTAGCTGCTGTTGAAAACACTGTAACTGTTGCTGAAGAAATAACTGCGAACACTGTAGCTGCTGCAAAGCAGCGAGACGAACTCGCTGATAATTGTGCACAAAGACCATGAAGTTGGAAGACGTGATCCATACGTCACTTTGACGTTGCTCCCAACGCCAAGTGAGGAGGTCATCGAAGTGGACACAGTATTTTGCAAAATGCATTGGCCGGAGGCCGCCGCCCCACCTGCCCGCGTGTGTGCTCGCCGGAGGCCGCCGCCAACGCCTGCGCGCGCTCGGCTCGCCGTCCTGCTGAAGTTCTTAGACGCTCCGTGCGATTCTAAGTGCGATTCTAATTGAAGTGCTTTGGCATGGTTGGGCAGCTCGTATGGCCTCCGTGCAGAGAGGAGAGTTTTCCAGCTCGTGGGTGACAGGGTGTGGTCGCGGCCAAGGTTTGAAAAATCATTGAAAACCGGCCGGTTTTCGCGAAAACCGGACTTACCGGTCCGGTTTACCGATTTTCGAATTTCAAATTTGAAAAATTTTGAAAATTTGAAAAAATTTGGAAGAAAAAATATGTAAATAAACTACACGTTATTTGCAGCATATTGGTGGAAACCATATACGAAAATGAGTTCATTTGATAGGTGAAATAATTCCCGGAAGATTTCTGGGCAAAAAAAATAATAAAAAAAAAGAAAACGACCCTTATCCCCTCCCGACGACTCAATCATTGGTCCCCCTTGATGAACGAATCCACCCCTCGGTCCCCCACGCACGCCCTCTGCCCACCCGCCGCTCGCCGTCGAAATCCGCACGCCGGAGCCGCCGTCTGCCGTCGAATCGTCGCCGTCCTCCGCCCAACCGCCGTGATATTGCCGATAACCGAGCGATTTTGGTCGGTTATCGACCGCGGCGTCGATTCGATGCGGGCGCAGGTCGAGTCGCCCGATTCGATTCATCGATAACCGATGAAATCGACCGGTTATCGACCAAAATCGAACGATACCTATCAGTGCAGAGGACCCTCATCCACACACGCGTCCGTAAATACTTGAATGTGCAATTTTGATTATTATGCCAGGACGTGCAGAAATGGTTGAGCAGAATCAGATAGCAGCAGCCTTCGTTAGTCATCTCTTAGTATAGTATTTGGGTACTCTTGCCTGTCTGCTATGTTTGACGGTGACTCTTCCCTGCGTTTCTTCCTTCGTTTCACTGTCAAACAAGCACTGTTGCTTGTGACCGAACCTGAGATGTAGCTTTCCGGCAGTAAGACGTCTATTTCGTCAGAAAAATGACGTCTGGCACGGCTGGCTGTACCAACTTACGATAGCCAAACATTAAGGGCCCGGCCATACATGGCATGGAAGACAATTGGGTTTGTTAATTGCAGTGCATGGACAAATCAAATCCGCAATTTATCTACCATTTTTCATTTCGTATTCTTTCAATAAGGCCGTCTACGTGCTCAGATAATGTTCCGCTGGATTTTTTACATCGGGGCAGACCCGCATGTTATCATCATGTCCAATGTAGGTATGTACAGCAAAGAAGCCCTATCTTTTGTAGTTGCTTGTCGACCAATGGGGAAGTGTCGTGTGGCACTCCAAAACCAACTGATTATTCGATTGACGCATAACTTTTTCACGGACTTTATTAAGGCCAGAAGTCGAGGTGTTAGCTTGAGTGTGTGATGTGTTCAGTGTAAAAGGATCAAAATGTTAAAATGTAGTATGATTTAGAACCTTTTGGGTCGGAGGAAATTTTTCCACCTAGGATTTTCCTATGAAATTAATGGGTTCCAAAGGAGGGGAAGAGGGGAAGCCTGATTACAACTCTCAAAGGCTTCTTTTCACTCAACAAGTCGAGCAGCACAAAAGGGCGTGGATGGTATCCTTTCCCCATGTGATGCGATTCCTCAGGCGCCAGTCCAAGAGACCAAGATAGCCCCGTTGGCAGCTTCAGACAGGACACTCCACTACCGCTCATCCATGCTACGGCCCTTCCCTCCTGGGAGAGGCTTTCTCTGCTACATTGTGCTCGCAGCCTAGCTGAATTCAAGCTCCTTCTGCCCTGCATAATCAGGTCTCTCTCTCTCTCTCTCTCTCTCTCTCTCTCTCTCTCTCTCTCTCTCTCTCTCTCTCTCTCTCTCTCTGTCTGTCCCCCCCCCCCCCCCCCCCGGGTGTGTGTTGTGCTGTTTTCATCCTCCTTACCTTCATTTTGTTTGTGAAGAGTACACACTTTATGTGTCTTCAAAATCCTGCTCTTCTAATGATCAAGATAAGTGTTATTGTTAGGAACAAGAAGCTGTAGGATGGATATAATAATCATTTTAGCTCAAACTTTAATAATACTCCTAAAATGGAGCTGAATGTCCAAGTAATGAGGTATTACTATTAGGACAGGCAGACCAAAATGCCATGACACAGTAAGTGGGTAACCTTCAAAACTTTTGCACATGATAGTCGCTAGCCGTTACAAGCAATAGACCAAATTTAATTACGGCCAGAATATGTTGCGTGCAAGTCTGCAAGAAAACAGAATTTTCCTTATTAACGATGGTGCCATATGCCTGCCACAACCTAAATTCTTCAACGGGTACTTGAATGCTAAATTTGAAAATGGCGATCTCACTTACTGATGCGTTTAAGAAAAGCATAAGCTACAGTGAGGAGTGATGATTATAATACTATTTTTCCAGAGGCCAATATGTAGTTGCTTATTATTACAAGTCATTTCTTTACTATTCATCATCTCATTTGTTATTATGTCACTGTCAGACCGGCAGTAGAGGGACCATTCACGGCAAGTGCCCCTGTGAAGTACGGGCACAAAGGTCGCAAGTTGCTTATCGTCGTTTGGATTCTTTCAACATTGCTGATTGCTGAAGCGATAGAGCGCCATGGAAGCAGCAGCAGATGAGGAGAGGCCACTGTTGATTGATCAACTGCCTTCACAGGTGATATTCCAGGAACTTTGTTACGTCCTGTCGGTTAAACTGCAAAGTATTTCGTTTCCATAACGCATATTTAAACTTTAGCCGATAGAAAGGAAACAGATTATTTGCGTTTCTTCAAAAAGAGGATCGAGTTGTTCTTTAGCAGCTCTTTCCATGCAAGAAGATATACAGTTTGCTTAATCAGTATCATTTTGTGTACAACTGTTGATGATTCAGGAAGAAGGATCACAATATACTAGTGACGGAACTGTTGATATCAACAACCAGCCTGCTCTGAAGCGAAGCACGGGGAATTGGAGAGCATGTTTCTTGATTGTAGGTATGCGAAAAAGGTTGTTCTCACTGTATGGCGGACATTATGTTCTATAGGGTGCCCTCATTTGAACATGTTGTAGGTGTTGAATTCACTGAATGTGTGGCCTTCTTCGCAATCTCCAAGAACTTGGTCACCTACCTCACCGGTGTGCTCCACGAAAGCAATGTGGACGCTGCGAAGAATGTGTCTGCCTGGATTGGCAGCTCCTTCCTCACACCGCTTATCGGAGCCTTCTTGGCTGACACATATTGGGGCAGATACTGGACAATCGTAATCTTCCTCTCAGTCTATGTCGTGGTAAGTGGCAACAAGCAAAGTTGTAACATGCTGTCAATATAATGTTCAGTCCTATGCACTGAAGGTAACTCTGTTTTGTCAGGGGATGCTCACTCTGACAGTTTCAGCATTTCTGCCCCTGCTCATGAACTCGTCCTACAACAGCAGCATTCATCGTGTGGTTGCGTACCTGGGGCTCTACCTCGCTGCCCTTGGTAATGGTGGAATCAAGCCGTGCACCTCATCTCTTGGTGCTGACCAATTTGATGGCACCGACCCGGTGGAACGGGTGACAAAGGGGTCATTCTTCAACTGGTACTACTTCTCCATGAACATCGGTTCCCTGCTGTCGGGCACCGTGCTCGTCTGGGTGCAGGAAAACGTCGGGTGGGATGTCGGGTTTGCGATCCCCACAGTGGTCATGGTGTGTGGCCTCGCCGTGTTTGTCGCCGGTAGGAAGGTGTACAGGTATCAGAGAGTTGAGGGGAGTCCGCTGACTAGAGTCTCCCAGGTGGTTGTTGCAGCTGTGAGGAATTATAATGCTGTGCTGCCTGAGGATAGTTCGGCCCTGCATGAGGTGCCTGCATCAACTGAACCA
Organism: Eragrostis curvula; assembly: GCA_007726485.1. Taxonomy (NCBI): domain Eukaryota; kingdom Viridiplantae; phylum Streptophyta; class Magnoliopsida; order Poales; family Poaceae; genus Eragrostis; species Eragrostis curvula. The sequence goes on from CM017439.1 coordinate 36,140,236, forward strand.
AACTGCAAAATTGAGCATACCAACCAATTCAGGTATGTCTGGTTTATATCAGGAGTGTGCAGTTCACTTTCTGCTTGTTTCTAAGACGAAGGAATATGTAATTAATAAGGTACACCCAACTATTAGTATTAGTAATCACATCTAGCTAACTGAATGTCTGAATCATCATGGTGCCGCCTGCACAATAAATTGTTGTGTCGGATAGTTAAGAAAAATGCTTTAGATCATCTAACGGGTTTAAAACAAAGTGGAACCACCACCGCAGCGATTGAATCCATTGAATCTTCGGATGTACAGCAGTACTCGACAGTTTAACGTTGTAAAACTGGCATCTGAAGCTTGGCATTGTCTCCTGGTCCAGGTTCTTCGACAAGGCTGCCATAGTTGTAAAGCCCGGGGAGAAGGGCGCCGCAGCGCCAACAAGCCCATGGAGGCTGTGCACGGTGTCCCAGGTGGAGGAGCTGAAGATGCTGCTCCGGATGTTCCCGATCTGGGCGTCCATGGTCCTCTTCTTCACCGCCACCGCGCAGATGTCGTCGACGTTCATCGAGCAGGGCGCGGCCATGGACACCCGCGTGGGCCCCTTCACGTTGCCGCCGGCGTCCCTGGCGACGTTCGACGTCATCAGCGTGATGGTCTGCATCCCGGTCTACGACCGCGTGCTGGTGCCGCTTGCCCGGCGCGCCACGGGCAAGGACCGCGGCCTGTCGCAGCTGCAGCGTCTCGGCGCCGGCCTCGCGCTGTCCGTGGCCGGCATGGCGTACGCGGCGCTGGTCGAGTCGCGGCGCCTCTCCCTGGCGCGCGCGTCGCCGGCGCCGGCGGCGAGAAAGATGAGCATCGCGTGGCAGGCGCCGGCGTACGCGGTGCTCGGCGCGGGCGAGGTGTTCGCCGCCATCGGCGTGCTCGAGTTCTTCTACGACCAGTCGCCGCCGGGGATGAAGAGCCTCGGCACCGCGCTCGCGCAGCTCACCGTCGCGGCGGGGAACTACGTCAACTCCGCCGCGCTCGCCGCCGTGGCGGCGGTCACGGCGCGCGGCGGGAGGCCCGGGTGGATCCCCGACGACCTCAACCAGGGGCACCTCGACTACTTCTTCTGGCTCATGGCGGCGCTCGGCGTGGGGAACCTGCTGCACTTCTTGCACTGCTCTGTAAGGTACAGAGGCAACTACGCCACAGGTTCATGATGACAAGCAAGATTAGGTTCTTCCTGTTCAGTTCGTTCATACATGCTACTGCTTGATCTTCAGTATTGAATCGGAGGCTTGTAGCGTGAAGCCGTGAACCAATATACTTGCTCTGGTACCTGTGTTACAGAGTGTGACTCGCAGAATATCATGTATCTCTTCTTCGTATACGTATACACACAATAGATGGATGTGGTATGTTACCGTGCTTAAAGAAAAAATAACATTCTTTCACGAACATAAGTGACAAATGCCAATTAAACAGTATAACATCAACTGGAATGTTTCTTCCTCAACGAAGGCCAATGATTCAAAACTGGAATATTATTCAGATTTTTTTTTTTATTTCCGCACTAGTTCCAGAAGGATGACTTTAACATTTCGAAACGAAAACTGAGCGTGCAACCTTGCACTCAGCCCTCGTCCCTTGACATCAATACCTTGCACTCAGATTTGTTTTTTTTGTTTTGTTTTTTTTTTTTTTGAGGGGAATCCACTGGCGAGCTAAACAACGCAAAATACAAGTGACAACAAAATGTTGTGTTGTGAAAATGCCAATGCGGGCGCACCCGTTCCGAAATTCAAGCCTGCACTACACTCCCTCAACGTAGCCCAATAGGGGGCTTACACAGGAATGAGGCTCAAAGGCCCATGTAATCTGTTTTCCTAATTACAAAGCTCCCTCTTTTTTTTTACTGTCATAATTAAAAAAAGATCGGTATTTATGCTTTCAGCGGTATTCAACGAGGCCGTCGACAACGAGGCGCCAGTGGTGACTTCGGGAATCTGGAGAATTTACCGGCTTAGTCTTCGAAGATGCTCATAGGGGTAGGATTTGCGTATGTACGTTCATAGGGATGAGTGTGCGTGCGTTGTGAGTGTCTGAGTTGTACTGTGTAATATTAAAAAAAAATTAAAAAAAGATCGGTTTGTCTAAAAAAAATCGTTATCTTTTTAATGTGTTAAAAAGCAACTCTTTCACCCATGGACATCACTACCCTTTAGTCTCCTATCTTGTTTCCCCCGTCGCAGCCATCTCTTCCCGTAGCGGCGTAGGGCAGCACGTTTTCGTCATCAGGTTCATTGCTCCCGCTGTCTTCCACCTCCTCTTCAATTCGATTCAATTGCTGCCATTTTTATGCGAATTCTTCCGCTCCGTTGCTGATTGCTGCATTTTCTCGGTTTTTGTTCGCATCTGCGGATTCATGCGCCGCTAGTTCTTCTGTTCTCAACGATGCAAGTTCATTGAGCGCAAACTGTTCGATGAAATGCGCCTAGGACTCTGACCAAATGGCAGGGACTTCTGGCAGCCCGCGCTCTGCAGCATCGTGCGTTCCCGGCACGGGGTGCATGATCGACGCCCTCCCCGACGATGTCCTCCTCCACGTCATCTCCTTCCTGGGCCCTCGCCAGGCCGTGCACACTGTGCGTGCTGTCGTTGCGATGGCGCGACCTGTGGCGCTCAGCGCGCCGCATCAACGTGTCATCCGAAGAGGTCGAGTGTTATACGTATTTCAGTCGCTTTGTCAGCCGGCTCCTGATGCTTCGTGACCCCGTGGATTTGGACGAGTTCCGCCTCTCGTACGGCATACCTCAGCATTATCTGCATTCTTATGAGCTCAAATTAGCCTCAGCGTATGCCAACGTATGGATCAGCCATGTGTTGCGGCGCAATGCTCGGTCTATCCAGGTGGACGGAGTTCGTGATAAATTGCATCTGGAACCTGCTGTGTTTACTTCAAAATTCTTGACAACCTGCAGCTTTCCGATGTTTACTCTGTTACCCGGTTTCTTTAGGAAACTCCAAACGGGCTGCACAAAGTTGGAACGTCTGCTCTTAGAGAAGTCTGTCATTGATGACGCTGAGATTTCTTCTCCCAAACACTGAAGATTTTGAACATTGACTCCTGTCACTTCGCGTTTGATGGCCGGGTTTCAATCTCCACTCCAAGCCTCATTTATTTCAACTTCTCTGGTTATCACAAAATACCGTTACCAAGTAGCCTGGAATCTCTGGTGACAGCATCGGTTTTTATTGGCACCTACGGGAATTTGGTTGATGATATCCGGCAGTTCCTCACGAGCATTTCTGGGGTTGTGAATTTGGAATTCTACTATGAAGGAAACACGGTACGCTTTTCTTGAGTTCATGTTGTAAATTCATGCACTTATAGAAGATTGAATTTTATGCGCTGACCAACACACCGAAATTTCTAAAATAATGGGGAAAGGTGGCAAATCACTTACATTTCAACATTTTTATGTCATTATCTGACTGTAAGAATGCTATCTGTCATCCTCTGTTCACCGGCACATGCAGTTTTCTCTAGTCTTTATCTTTCTAATCATGTTGGTCCTCTTTTCTTTTCTTCTTTTTGCGTTGGGTTTTCAGCCTGTTCGCCTCGCTTTTGCGATGCAGCCATTTTACTGTAGCGGTTGCTGAAAAAATAACTGTGAACACTGTAGCGGTTGCTGAAGAAATAACTGGAACACTGTAGCTGCTGCAAAGAAGTTCAGAATATGGCATTGTTTTGGGCACGGTTCTTGGACCTATCCTCTATCTTATCTTAAAAAAATGATGGACATCTCTCCTGCCAATCTGAGAAAAGAGACCTCAGCAAAATTTGTCTTTGTGCTTTGTGTGGAAAACCAAATGCTGTCAAAGGGGAGAACCTTATAAAGTACAGTTCTTATACATTTGTTGATTTACTTATTAGTTTAAACAACATTAATTTAATTGGTCATTTGATAAAAGAGTGAAACGAAGAAGCTTCCAAATCAGTAATTATACCTGTTTATTTTCTGCTAATGTGTGTTCTCTCATGTCCTGTGTCCTGAAGGCATAGTCCCTTTTCAATGGTACTTTAGTACTTGCGTCATGGTTTTACTTCTTCCTAATTCTCTTTGCTAGCAAATTTGTCTGATTCAAGGAAGTTCAGAATATGGCATTGATTCCTTTGTTGTTTCTTAATCCTGTGAGCCATATGCGGCTGAAGATGGAAAACAATTTGCAGTGCTGCCCCAAATTCAACAATCTTACGGTCCTGACTCTTGATGAATCATGTCTTCGTGCAGACTTCTATCCATTGAGAGTCTTCCTTCAGAACTCACCTAATTTGGTGAAACTGACTCTTCAACTCGAGATAGTACGTGGTTGTCCCCACATTTATGTTCATCATTACCTGAAAGTTCCATGAACGTAATACTTGTATCTTTTTCATATTGATACAGGGATTTCGAACCTATCCAAAATTCACTGGTGAGATCGAAGAAATACCATTTAAATGAAAGCACCTTGTGATTGTTGACATCATTTGCATCATGGGTTATCCAATGCTCAACAGCCTGGAGAAGTTTTTGCTTGAGAACGGAATAAACTCAGACCAGATTCACATTATATGTAGCTTAGAATTTATTAAATACTGGAATCAGATATTCATTAATAGACAGCCATATGCATATGTACCTCTACACTGGGAAAACATCTCACATGATTTTCCATTTCCTTTCTGTTTTAGTTAGGGTGTTACAATAGAGTTTGGTTTTCTGACAAGACTTATCTGGAATTATAGTGATGATAATGTTATTTTCCATAGCTGATAACTGGTATGACAATATGTACTGCGGGGGTATGTAAGACATGTCTTTTAGCGAGTTTTAGTTAGGGCGTTACAATTAGAGTTTTGGTTTACTGGCAAGACTTATCTGTGTCAAGGAAGGAGTAGTAGTATAAGACTTATAGTGATGACCTTGCGGGGTATGACGCCCTCTGGGCATGTAATTTCTAAGGAGAATGATCTTCTCACACAGATCGAGAAAATTTCCGAACTCACCTCCACATTCGTACACATAGGGATGGCAATGGGGCGGGTAGAGCAAATCCATACCCGCCCCGACAGGTGTAGCGGGTAAAAATCCCCACCCGCCCCTGTCTCCGTGGGTGAAAATCCCTACCCGGCCCCGTACCCGTCGGGTATCGGGGCGGGTACCGGGTACCCACGGGTGGAACACTATAAACACATGCCAACCTGCTTAGAATTCAACAATTTTTCATAATTTTGTAGCCTCTCACACAACAAACAATAACATATTGAAAAAATTAACTAAAACGGTTGCTAGACAGCCTATGAACAACAAACATTAACATAAAACAAGCTGCATGTCACATAAAATGAGTCAAATTTAGAACTTAATTCAAATTTCGGGTACCCACCGGGTCACCCATGAGTGGGAATAAATCCCCGCCCCGTACCTGACTCATGTCGGGGCGGATACGGGCGCCACTCACGGGTAGAAAACGAGCCCCATGCCCGGCCCCATCGGGTCGGGTACCCGGCGGGTACCGGGTACCCGCCCCCGAATTGCCATCCCTACGTACACAGGAACCCAGCTGGCCGGTGAGAATCGATGCAAGTGCTTAACCTGTGCTTTGCATGCGGAGGAGTGAGGGATTTTTTCCGCGAGAACGGGAGTAGAAATGACCACCTCAAGGCTACCAGCTGCAAGCCTTGCTGGTGCGTGCGCACATTCTCAGTAGTATAAGATTCTAAGAGCATCTTCAGGAGATCCCGAAAATAGACTTCGAAAACCTTCTTTTGGGGCCAACAAAAACTATTGTGGTCAATTTTTCTCATTTCCTCCAACAGTTCTCTCAAAAGCACTCTGGTCAGAAATTGGTCGCCATTTTCAGCCACGCAAACGACGTCGCCGCCAACGCCACCGCATGCTCGCGTGCCTGTCTTGAGCCCCTGGAAGGACGTCGTCGTCTGGCGCAAACGCCATGGCACGCTCATGTGCCTAGTCTTGAGCCACCTTGCGACGTCGCACAGTCCTGGCGGGCCTCTCTGTTTTCTGCTCATTCTCGTCCCTCCGTAGTTCCGCACCAAGACAGCCTCATCCTGCTGGCCGCTCCATTCCCCTTGCGCGTGATTCCACCTTCGCTGAAGCAAGCAGTACCAGGTATCTTGCACACCTTGAAACAAGCAGTGGCAACATTACAGAGCACGGTACAGACACTGAATCGCAAATCCAGACCAATGGATATTCGACCAAGCATTAGCACAGGAACTGAATGGCAAATCTTGAGCAAAGCAGGAACAAATGGTCTCAAAGATATCATTGCGTGTTGTACTCAAAAGTTTTAGATAACATAGCGCTACCGAAAGCTAGCTGACGAAGCATACCAACACAATTAGGTACTTTATCAACGAAATTGTGAGACGATAGATTTGTGGTTGCCAGAACTGAACTTTTCCTAACGAAGCTACGAATTGACCTTCGAACTCGTAATTTAGCACAAGCTGAGTGAGATTCAGAACACACCACTTGCACTTCAATCACGGGATGCAAAGGGGATTGAACTGTACTGTAGTGTACTAGGACGGCCGACATGAGCTGCAGTCGCGGCGTGGAGGCGTGGAAGCTGTCTTCATAGGGCTACAATTCAATACAAACGTTATTCGTAACATGGTATACAGAGCCAGAAACTAGAGTTAAGGTTTGTTCATCTCCCTAATGATTTTTCTTTTTGAGGATGTTGCACGTCCACGCCGCTATCTTCACAATGATTCGTGCCGTCCGTTGTGCAGGCTTTTTCGATGAGATGTCAAGATCCACTGCCGTTGGGAAGCGGCCAACCACCTCAAGACACCACGTGCCTTCTCCTGCGGGCTGTGCCTCTCACTGACTCGTCGTCTCCTGCAGATAGATCTTCGGCCTCACGGGGACGCCGGACGCGTTAGAGCATGGCTAGTGCTGCGCCGGCTGTTGGCGAAAAGAAACGCCAGCTCATTCAAATGATAAGAGTTATGGTGATGGGCCCTACTAATTTTTTATGATTTTCTTGCTTCACAAGCCGTGCCTCAGCAAATGGGAGGAGGGAACGACGATGCCGGCACCACAAGCGCATCCGCGCCCGCTTTTTGCCGGCGACTGGCAACTCGGCCGCTCCCATCTCTCTTATCGTTTCTCTCTCACACACGTCGGATTGCGTCCGCTCAATCCACTCCATTAAAGCAAGCCCAATGGGTTGTCTGATCGACCAACACATCAGCAAAGAGTCTAGGTGGAAGAAAGAGAAATGTGTTTTGACAACGCTTCGGTCGCGGTTGCCGACGATCATCGATTCCTGCTCTTTCTACTATTTGTTGGGCCCGCGGCCATTTGTTGCACACCACGCAGAGGAGAGATTGATAAAAAAATGTATTTCTTGCAGTCTTGGCTCGGCGAGTGCGTTGGCCGACCTGATCGCAGCCTTTGGCTGCAGGGGATGTGTCCGGTCTCGGGTTGGGCTTGCTCTTATACCTGCTCTTATCGTCGGTCTTGAGCCCGAGCTGGGTGCGTTGGGTCACGTGGTCTCTCCACTGGACCTCGTCGCCATGCCTTCAGGTGCCTGACGCCGGTATCTCGACTGTTTGCGCCATGCTTTGGCTGGGCTTCGTCCGCTCCATCTGGAATTGTAGTGATCGTAATGTTATTTTCCATATCTGCTAACTGGTACACCAGTAAGTACTGCTGGGATATGTCGACAGGCCATGTAAATCTTACTGCTACTTGACAAGAAGAGAATAATAGAAACGGAATCCCATGTAGAAGGAAGAGGGAGGGAGGTTCCAACATTGTTCTAGGTATCTGGTCGAGGTAAGCATATAGGAAAAATATGAGTAATGGCCCCCACTAGAAACCAAGCATTAGTCGAGACAATCTACACCTCTATAGAGATGTAAGTGAACTACCCTAATCGGTAGATCTGGGTGTAATCTTTAGTCCATTTGTTGGTTTTGAGTTCATTTTAGAGAGTTTTGGGCTGATCCATTGACCAAATTAGTTGGGAACTTGCATAGTTGCATTACGACCTCCCGGTCTTCATCTTTAGTTTGTAATTATAATGGCTTCATTTTCATGTTCCGGATCTCAAGCTGAATTGAGAAATGTCGCATGCATTGAGATTGTACCTGAGTGCTGAAATGGCTTGACTGTCATGGGCTTTGACAATGTACTACACTCTAGCTGATCGATCACCTAGAACAGTACATGGATATGGAATCCAGTTCTCCACGCTGGATGTGCAGATGAATATATAGTCACACTATTATCAGATAAATGACATATAGGTCTGTTTGTCATCCCTTGTTCACCGAGCAAGGACTGCTGTCAAATTGACTTCCCATCTGCCAGTGATGGGTTCGCACTTGCCAGTGATGTATGGCCACACTTGGTGCTTGACTAAACCTATCAAGCTGTCTTCCAAAAAGAATAAAACATTATCATGCTTCCCACGAAATAAATCCTGCTCTAACATCTGAGTAGTTACACTAATTTCCAAGTTGATATCACTGAGTGCACTGACTAAAGTTGGCTTTGATTACTGAATAGCAAGACAAGTGCGTGATGTGCCTTTCATTTGCATGAGAATTCTCGTCACCGCTGATCGGTTTTGTTTCACTAGGAAATGTAAAGAATAATGCTTCAGGTCCGACTGGATTTAACCGACCACGGTACGACCAATGTATTTTTCATGCCTGTGCTTATGGGATCCGCCACCTGCTGTGTCTGAGTCGTACCAAAGTCGAGCAAAAGTGGTCGTACCTGTAGTGGCGCTCAAATGTAAATACCTCTCTTTACTTAGGCATATTGTTTTTAGATAATGAGAAAGAACATTCCGGCCTTGACCTCCTAGGAGGTTACAGTCAACCTTCTTACAAGAAAAGAGTAAGGGGGTCTTTGGCATAAGTGCTCCTAGCCAGCTTCTGGACGAAGTCATCTATAAAATATACAATTATTTTTATTCAATATGGTATACGATGTGTGGGACGAAATGTAGCTTCAACTTAAGAGATGCTCTTATCAATGTTATTTAGAGACTGAGGGACTAGTTAATTATGATAATGCGAGAAACCCTTCTTTTATTTATAGACATGTCTATGAGCTGGGACCAAGCCAACAATAGGGTCAAGTTGTCCCCAATCAGGGCACCGTTATGGCTCTCTTGTCCTTCTAAAATCTCGCAGCCTTTGACCAGATCAGATCAACTCCAACAAAAATAAGTGCAGCATAAGCATTTGGTTAAGTATATTGAAAACTTGGGCTTCCACTCCTATACCAGTTGACTTGGGTACTCACCAGAGTTTAGCAGTTTACGTATACTGCCAATAGAATTTTCATGGGTTTGTAACTATTGTAGTTTCAAATAATAATCGTACTGGAATGAAGCAAACAGTAAAATTAAGGAAACATATGTTTCTTCCAAATGATTTTGTGATTGTACATTCCGGCACCTCAGTCTTGTCGGTGCTTGATGCCTGGCGCATTATTTGACGCTTCAGCATAACAAAGATCCGCGGACCCATAAAAATAATTATTTTTGGGATTCAATCAATTACCAAATTTCAACAATATTATATATCTTTTAGAAAAAAATAAGTTACAAAACTGCTTGTTTGCAGACTTGCAGTACGTACTGGTTTTATGAAGCCTTGTACTCTTTATGAATCAAGAAATTAATTTCGGGTCCATACAATACTGTTAGGATCTAAAATAAGGGAGATGCATTCCTTCAATTTCCAGCTACAGTGTAGATTTGTTTTTCATTTCTTCCATCATACTTTTATTAATTTTTAACAATGACAATTAAATAAAGATAAAATGAATGGAAATGCAAGAATTTTTTGCTACGATATGATGTTATTTTTTTTCTTGAAAAGCGCAAGAGAGTTGCGTTTCATTAAAATAAAAAGAAAAATGTGGGATAAGAACCCAATACAACACACACCACACACTCTAAAATACAAGGATTACATTCACGCCCTTTAACAACTAAGGAGTGACCCATTCATGCTCACGAAGGATATCCCTTGCGCCTCCGCCATCGACCATAATCGGCGTTCCTCTCCCGCTGAAACTAAAGCTTCAGTGATGCTGGGAGATGCTCGATCAAAGACACCGGTTTCGGTGCTTCTAAATTGTTCAAGCTCCGAGAATTATGAGTGAATTTACCCCATTCTGTAACGATATGCTGGATTCCCGGAGATGAAGAAGAGACTTGGGTTGACTTATACAATGTTATGCATCGAGAAAGAACATTTTTTTAGGTCAAGAGATTCGTTGCGAGCTCACGAATCTGTTAACTAGTTATTGTTAAGACTAAAAATGATGTCCATTTTATGAGCAATTCATGTTCATAACATTATAATTAGTATCATATGTATTGGAATGACCCGTTCCAGCTTAACACAATCTGCTTGAGAATATATCCGATTGGCGTGAGAGCCACACTGATGTTAGAACTAATTTGACTTAGATCAAAACAATACTTAGGGCTAAAACAGGATCATCTAGTCAATAACAGATCACATCTAGATTAACTAATCTAATGCGGAATTAGGGTTCGGTTAGATCAATACCAGCAGAGGTGGCGTCCATGGCGAGAGCTTGATGACGAAAACGTTCAGGGATGTAGCGTAGTCGTTCCTTGAGCGTCTTCAAGCGATTGCCTGCTGGACGGTACCGAGTATGCCCCACAACAGGGCGGCGATGGAGGACTCGGGCTTCCAGACCCTCCAGAGCGCTCAATTGATCGGTAGAGGTGGAAAGATGGTGTAAGGGAACCCTAGGGGTACCCTCTCTTCTTATAGGTTCGCTCTGTGGGCCCGGGGCCGAGTCCTAGATAGAAACACTTCGGTTTGCCTCCGATCAAGGCAGAAAACGGACTCCTAATTTGTTTCCCTTATTTCTGATTCTGTTTTGTACCTTTCCGTGTTTATAACAGAATTTGTTGCCCGCAGATTAACAGATAAGGAAAACCAACATTCTCCCCCTTGACCAAAGGTCAACAAATTTAAACTTAACTTACTCTTAAACTTTAAACTAAATCCCTCCTCAGTAAACCAGCAAGCACCAGACCAATGCGTCATCAGCGGACCACGTCACACTGGGACAACATTACCCATAGCCTCCACTAGAAAACTTTGTCAGGACTCTTATTCTTATTTGGGGAAGATTAACGGCCCTTAGACCAGGACCTTATCAAAGCTATCCACCAGACCCATATAAACGACATGTCTTTCGAAAAGGTGTGGTGGTAAACCTTTGGTAAGCGGATCCGCTATATTTAACTCAGTATCAATATGCTCAATCTTAATTATGCGGTCCCGGTTTCTTTCTTTAACGATAAGAAACTTAAGGTCGATGTGCCTGGAAGCACTACTTATCTTTTCATTACCGCTAAAGAAAACTGCAGCTTGATTGTCGCAGTGCATTGTGATAGGTCTCGAGATACTGTCAACAATCCTTAATCCCGGAATAAAATTCTTAAGCCACATTGCCTGTCCCGAGGCATGGTAACATGACACGAATTCAGCTTGCATCGTAGATCCAGCTGTTACTGACTGCTTAGCACTCCTCCATGAAATCGCTCCCCCCGCTAGCGTGAAAACATATCCAGAAGTGGATTTCAATTCATCCTTATCACCAGCGAAGTCGGCATCCGTGTAACATTCAACCCGAAGGTCGTTTGTCCTCTTGTATGTGAGCATGTAATCCTTAGTGCCTTGGCAATATCTTAATGCCTTCTTAACAGCTACCCAGTGAGCCCATCCTGGGTTAGACTGATATCGACCAAAAACTCCGGTTGCAAATGCCAAGTCTGGACGCGTACAGACTTGCGCATACATCAAGCTTCCAACAGCCGATGCATAAGGAACGTTCTCCATTCTTTTCTTTTCTAAATCATTCTTAGGGCACTGACCTTTATGAAGCTTATCGCCCTTTTGAAATGGGACAGGAGATGTATTACACTTATCCATCTGATACCTCTTAAGCATTTTCTCAATATATGCTTTCTGAGATAATCCTAGTGTTCCTTTGGCTCTATCTTGGTGTATCTCAATGCCAAGTACATACGAGGCTTCACCTAGATCCTTCATGTCAAAATGAGATGCCAAGAAGTTCTTAGTCTCATGTAACATATTCTTATCGTTGCAGGCTAATAGTATGTCGTCAACATACAGCACTAGGATTATTAACTTTCCACCCTTGGATTTGATATAGATACAAGGATCCACATCATTACTCTTAAATCCAAATCTCTTAATTACTTCATCAAACTTAAAGTTCCACATTCTGGCCGCCTGCTTAAGGCCATAAATGGATTTCCTTAATCTGCATCCCATATTCTCTTTACCCTTAATGGTAAAACCTTCCGGCTGAACCATATAAATAGTCTCATCTAAATTTCCATTCAGGAACGCAGTCTTAACATCCATCTGATGCAGCTCCATATCAAAATAAGCTACAATTGCCATGATAATTCTAAGAGAATCTTTGGAAGACACAGGAGAGAAGGTCTCGTTGTAATCGATCCCCTCCTTCTGCGTAAACCCTTTAGCAACGAGTCTAGCTTTGAACCTTTCGACTTTCCCTTTAGAGTCACGTTTGGTCTTGTAGACCCATTTACAGCCCACTGGTTTGACTCCATCGGGAATTTCTACTAAGTCCCATACTTGATTGGAATTCATAGACTTAAGCTCTTCTTCCATGGCTTCAATCCATTTAGTGGAATTCTCACTCTGAACTGCCTCCTTAAAATTGGCAGGGTCGTTCATGTTCCCGACATCGTACAAGTCCTCACTTAAGTATGTCTCGTAAATGTCAGGAATAGCCGATCTCCTTTCCCTGACAGATCTTCTTAATGGTTCGATCGCGGCAGGTTCAGGGACCGGTGGAGGTTCTACTAATGGCGTTTCTTGCGCCTGCACCTCTGCTGCTGGCGCCTCGTGCCCAACGTCTGGCGCCGGGACCACGACTTCTGGCGCCTGCATTTCTTGCGCCTGAACTACTGGCGCCTGCGCCTGAACTACTGGCGCCTGAGTGACAGTGGGCGCCACTGTGCTACTTATCTGAGGAATAACTGGCGGTACGAACTGAAACACAGGTGTTTGATAGTCCGGATCAGGAAGGTTGACCCGCAGTTCTTCTAAACTTATATCCCTCTTCGGGAAATTACCACCTATTTCCGAGTTTTCAAGAAACACGGCCTGTCTGGTTTCAACGAACTTAGTGAAGCGACCAGGACAGTAGAATCGGTATCCCTTAGACTTATCAGGGTATCCGATAAAGTAACAACTCACTATCTTAGCGTCTAATTTCTTATGCTGAGGATCAAATAGCTTAGCCTCAGCGAGACAGCCCCACACCTTTAAATAATTAAGTGACGGTTTCTTCCCATTCCACAGCTCAAAAGGTGTCTTGGGAACTGACTTAGATGGAACCCGATTAAGTATGTGGGCAGCTGTCTTTAATGCCTCTAACCATAGTTCAACAGGTAGACTAGAATGACTGAGCATGCTTCTTACCATGTCCATTAATGTGCGGTTACGCCGCTCAGCCACTCCATTTTGCTGTGGTTCTCCAGGCATGGAGTATTGTGCCTTAATGCCATTTTCTTCTAAGTACTTAGCGAATGGTCCCTTAATTTGACCATATTCAGCATGTTTTCCGTAGTATTCTCCACCCCTGTCTGACCGCACAATCTTAATGGAGGTGTTATGCTGTTTCTCAACTTCAAGTCTATAAATCTTAAATATTTCTAGCGCATCTGAACGCTTTCTTATGGGGTAGATATGTCCATAGCGGGAATAATCGTCGGTAAATGTGATAAAAGAATCATAGCCATCTACCGAAGTTACTGAGAGAGGGCCACAGATATCTGTGTGAATTATTTCTAACACGCCCGTACTCCTAGTAGCTCCTTTCTTAATTGTCTTAGCATATTTTCCCTTAATGCAGTCGATGCACTGCTCTAAATTGGAGAAGTCTAATTTCTCTATTATTTCGTCTTTAATGAGACGCTCAATTCTCCCCCTCGAAATGTGGCCAAGGCGACAATGCCACAATTGCGAAGAGGTCTCATTATCACGCTTACGCTTATTTGTAGTAACATTCATCACAGAATCATTAAGAGAGAGCATATAAAGCATGCCTTGCCGACTAGCAAGACCGACACTAATCTCATTAAACTTAATCACACATTGTTTGTTGCCAAACTCACACACATGTCCAGAATCATCTAAAGCTGATACGGAAATCAAATTTCTCTTTAAACTAGGAACATAAAGGACATCTTCTAAACGAAGCTGGAAGCCTCCTGGCAACTCTAAGTCGAAGCTTCCAACGCCTTCAACTTCAACGGCCGTCCCATTAGCCACTCTTAGGTTTCGCTCCCCCCTTCTTATAGTTCGGATCGAACGGAATGCCTGAAATGAATTAGAAATGTGCACGGTGGCACCTGAGTCAATCCACCAAGTATTAGGGAAAAAATCTGCTAAGAATAACTCATCAATGAAAGAAACAACATCAAACTTAAAATTACCTTGTTGCTTCAACCATTCCTTAAAGCCTGGACAGGCTTTCTGAAGGTGCTTAGGAGAGTCACAGAAGGAGCACAACATCTTACCACCCTTAGAGTGGTTGTTCTTGAACTTGTTGTTGTTCTTGGGAGCAAAGTTCTTGTTGCCTTTGTTCTTATTCTTCGCTCCCCCCTTCTGACCTTGCTTGCTGCTGCTAGCCTCATGCTGGTTCTTAGGTGTGGAGTTGAGACTAAGGTTGCCAACCATGTTCACAACATCTTTCATCTTCTCAGTTTTGATACGCTCTTCTTCCTCAACACAATAGCTGATCAATTCACTGATAGTCCAAACGGACTTGTTGGTGTTGTAGTTGATCTTGAAGGCGTTGAAGGTAGATGGCAAGAACGTCATGATGAAATGAACGAGGAAACCATCAGAGATCTCCATCTTCATCTCCTTAAGCCTATGAGCCATGTCACACATGTTCAAGATGTGCTCCCTTATGCCAGATGTGCCAGTGTACTGAGAAGAGACTAGCTTCATGATGAGAGTACTGGCATAGGTCTTAGAGGAGCTCTTGAAATTTTCCTCAACCTTAGCAGGAACTCCTTAGCGGTGTAGTCATGTCCCTCTGAATTCTTAGTGGGAAGTGCACCCTTAATGCCAGGGCTGATAGTGCCAGTCATGACCATGAGAGCCATACGGTTGGACTTCTCCCACTTCTCAAAAGCAGGCGTAGCAGCTTGTCCAGCCTCAGGAGCAGCGGGCTTCTCCTCTCTTAGAGCCATATCCAGATCATTCCATGCCAAGCATGTAGTGACCTTGCTCTTCCAGTCCGGAAAGTTTGCCCCGTTGAGGTTCTCGATGTTGCTGAGAACAGAGGCAGCAGCATTGACGTTCGTCACTGAAAATAAGAGAAAACTTAGCTTAGTAATGATATACAATGAAATGCGAAATTAAGTGCATGATTAAAACCCTACGGTGGTCTGATTAAAATCACACAAATAAATTTCAATTTGCATCACCGGTGGGGAAAACAAACGAAATTTAACTTAAAATACTCATGATCAATCAACGGTGGTCAGAAATAATCACAAGTTTACTCTAAATAAACTTCACGGTGGATCCATTTAAATAGAGGCATCTCAAAGTATATTGGTTGATTTAAACTTAAAATAATGTAAAACACCAACATATAAAATTAACTTACTGAAAACTTTGCTTAAAACATTAATTTAGAGGCTAAAAGTGCTTAAATATAATGCTTAAATCTTAAAAGAATGAATAAAACACTTAATTCGTGCGGACAGGCCGAAATTCAAAACCGCGGCCCAGCTCGGAATTACGCGCGGCCCGGCCCAGCTTAACGGCGCGGCCCAGCTGAACACACGCGCGCGCGCGCGATAAGTAACGCGCGCACGGTGCGGGCAGGCCGGCTAACGGGCTGGCAGGGCGGAGGCCCGAAAACCAGCGGCTGGGCCGCTGATTCGGCCCACCGCGCGCGCGCCCGCACGCGGCATCTCGCCCAGCCCAACCACGGCCGGGGCGAGACGCCGTCGAATTGGAGCGGACGGCCAGGATTAAACGAGCTCGGCATAAAAGGCCGGCCGAACCCTAGCCCCCCCCTCACTGTGCTCATTTCTCACCCGCTCCCCTCACTCGCTCCCTTCCTCGCTCGCCGCCGCCGCGTGTGAGCACGCGTCCGCGCCCGCCGGCAGGCCATGGCGCCGCGGGGAGAGGCTCGCCGGAGCACGCGTGCGAGTAAACGCGCGCGGCGCCGTCGAGTCCCTCCACCGTGGTGCCCTCAAGGCCGTCGGTGAGGCGGATCTGAGGCGGTGGCTCGTCGGCGCCCGGAGGCACACGACGGCGAGGAGGACGGCCACGACGACGACGCCCTGGAGGGCGTGCGCGTGCCGAGGAGCCCGCGCGGCGGATTTGAGGCCGCGCGGCCCGGATCTGATGCGCGGCGAGGTCACGCCAGAGGCGGAGGGCTCGTCGGCAACCGGGAAGGGAAGAGGCGCCGCCATCCGCGCGCGGTGGATCTGAGTGCGGCGGAGGGCGGCGGCAACCCGAGAGGTAAGACCTCTCATCTTAGGGTTAGCTTAGGGTTAGGGTTAGGATGTGTGAGTTCCAACCCTAGAGCCCAACTTAGCTTAGGTGCGCATCAATTCGTGTGACATGGCAATTTTAATGAAGTAATGAAAAAACCCTAATTACTTACATCTAAAACCGTGAACTGAATTAGCTGAATTGCTTACTGTAACGCCTAAAACATGAACTAAACTTAGTCTAAAACATGACTAATTACTCACTGCGCATAGATATATCTAAAGAATAACTTAAAACATGATTAATCTTCATTGCGTAGTAGCAGAACTTAACTAAACAGAGTTAATTACTGAACTAAAACATGATTAACTTAGCTAATTCACCTCTGTCTAGGGCTAGATCAAACAATTTAGAACTTAACTGACTAAAAACATGAATAGATCTAGCACAGGAACCGAACCACTGACTTAAACATTAGAGGATCTAATCGACTAGATTAGGCTAACTGATACCAATTGTTAGAACTAATTTGACTTAGATCAAAACAATACTTAGGGCTAAAACAGGATCATCTAGTCAATAACAGATCACATCTAGATTAACTAATCTAATACGGAATTAGGGTTCGGTTAGATCAATACCAGCAGAGGTGGCGTCCATGGCGAGAGCTTGATGAAGAAAACGTTCAGGGATGTAGCGTAGTCGTTCCTTGAGCGTCTTCAAGCGATTGCCTGCTGGACGGTACCGAGTATGCCCCACAGCAGGGCGGCGATGGAGGACTCGGGCTTCCAGACCCTCCAGAGCGCTCAATTGATCGGTAGAGGTGGAAAGATGGCGTAAGGGAACCCTAGGGGTACCCTCTCTTCTTATAGGTTCGCTCTGTGGGCCCGGGGCCGAGTCCTAGATAGAAACACTTCGGTTTGCCTCCCGATCAAGGCAGAAAACGGACTCCTAATTTGTTTCCCTTATTTCTGATTCTATTTTGTACCTTTCCGTGTTTATAACAGAATTTGTTGCCCGCAGGTTAACAGATAAGGAAAACCAACAACTGATACTATACGGCCTAGTCCTATCAACTAAGAATTATGGCAATGACATCAAGGAAAACCTCATGCATAAGCAATCCTAAATAATTTCCATTACATTCAATCAGAAATTTAAGTATAACTGTAAATAAAAAGAAACTAAAAGCAAGAAAATAATGGCCCACTCTTGATGAATTTGTGGCACTGACCACACCAACCACCAGCTGGCTGGTCGATCCTGCCTCAACATTGTAGCTGAATAAACAATGAGTTGTTAGACTCATTTTTTGCGTGAAACTGACAGGGAAAGATCTCGTTTTTTCTAGGACTGACTGACAATTGCTGCAACGTATCCAGTTTCTCTCGCAAAGAAAAAATAACGTATTCAGTTCCAGTCTTTTCAGTTCCTTCCAGTCACAACATTTCCTGTATAAAAGCAGCATCCCGTGAGTGCAGACTTGTGAGTTGCGAAACAGAGTGGAACAAGAAGCAGAGAAAATGAAAGGAGGCTCCATCGACGAAGCGGAGGAGAGCCTTGTTCTTGATCCTCTTCTCAGTGGAATTCCTTCACAGGTAACTCCTTAGCTCTATCTCATTTTTGAGGTACAGTTACTGCTGTTTTGACGGTAGAAGGAAGTTAGCCATAGTTTGAAAGTTTCGGCTATTTTCTGTTTATTTGAACTAATATATTCATGAATGCCTTTACCAGTCCGGGCTCACCTAGATGTTTTCTTAAGAGTTAACTGATGGTTTGTTCTGCAAGATGCAAGATCTACTGTTACTAACCTTGATAAGTTGTTTCTAGCTTTCAGTATGTAATGAGAAAAAAGATTCTCTCGTCCCTGTGGATAGTAAACTTTTGCAATGACAAGTACAGTTAGTTTTACTCAACCTATACTGCAAAAAGATCATGCATTTGGTTGATTTCAAATCGTTTATCTGTTTTAGCAAATCTGTGCTAAACTGACGATACTATCTGTTTTGAAGATTCAGTTGCAAATATTAATGGAAATAATTATTACTCTCGAACTCTAATGTCACCTGTGCTTTTTTGGAACACTTCATTGAGCATATATATAGGTATGACAGATTCAGTACCAATTTTCTCACCTTAATGAATTGTATAGTATAAAATCAGTTGCACATAGTTTGTGACCATAAGTTATTAGCAAGTCACTTATGAATCAAGTTCTACTGATCCACATGAATCACTGGGAAACACTTCATCATTCTGACATTGCCATATAACACAGAACAAAATTGATCGCTCTCATTAGTTTCATCCAACATATCATCGTTGGGCAGTCCTCTCTGGGGCTTATTCCAGCTGAGCATGCTAGCTCATTTGATTGAGACAGGAGACATGGTGACCAAATCGCAGACATGAGATGCAGATTTTCTCTATCAATGTTTGGAGACATCATCCCACATCCCATCTCTATATATGTAATTATTAGCTCATGGGCCAAGTGCAACAACTCGAGAGAGATGGTGTCCTGGCCCGTCACTGGTTAATTTCCTCTAACCATCCCACATCCCCCCCCCCCCCCCCCCCCCCCCCCCCCCAGGCCACCTCCTCTCTCCTTCCCTCTCTACCAAATCGGGGGAGGAAAGGTTTGAGGAGTTTCAGGCATCGCCGAGCTAGGATTTTAACAGTGGGTGTTTGCAATTATTAATATGACACCGAAGCATATCAAAAAGTTGAGCAAGTTTCTTTTGTCTGAAAGTTCTACGTCCTAGCAAATGAAATTGCATCAACCTTCCTTGATTTGTCTCCTCCACTGCTGTATATCTGTATTATACCTTCTCTGATTTGTCTTCAACTGAACATCCACTTACAATGCTGGCTCCGCTCTAAAATTAAGTACCCGGGGCTGGTGGATGACTTATCTAGAGTGCGCCCCCCCCCCCCCCCCCCCCCCCCCCCCCCCGCCGCACGGGCGGATACGAGGATGGGACCTCCTCTTTGCCACTTTTGCACTCTTCTCCTCTCCATCCTTTCTCTAAAATCTTGGTCTTTTTGTTTCTGATGACAAGATTTCATTGTTTTTGTTTGTTCATTTTTGTAAACTTTTCATGAATATAAATTTATAAAATTATTTTAATAAAAATTTCACAAAAATGTTTTGAAAATGCTTGGACTCAGGGATATCTCGCTGCAGCATCTTGTGACAAAGTTTGCAACTTAGTGGAAGATGTCTTCAACATCCAAATGCATCTAGGACAGAAATGTTGCATGCAACATTGGGCAAGGTTGCCATGCGAAATTTTCGCTTTGAGATGGAAATAATTGTGGATGTTGCAGATGTTGTGGATGCTGTTTCCTTGTGTTGTAAAATTGTAAGCCAATGTTGAAATGGACCGTTGAAGCGTCTTTTTTTTTTCTTTGCGAAGTAGGACCGTTGGAGCATTTGATGGAACCCAGCAGATGTCTGGACATGAGTAGCGCTTAATTTAGTTTTCTGGTAAAGTTCCTTAAATGAAAAAAGGGTTGTTCCACCATACTAACAATAAAATGGTGTGTTGGAGCGTGCATGAGCACACTGCTTATAAACCAGCAGATTCAACCTTTACACACGCGCAAAGCAGATTTAATGCTGTAAAAAGATTCTAAAAATATAGTCATCATTATAATTTTGGGAGAGGCCTGTAATTATAGAGTGTTGCCCCACAATTCTAAAACGCTCTCCAAACTACTTGTACTTTCCACTTATGCACCAAGTTCATTTATTGTTTTCCAACTACATGAAGAATTAGCATTATACTAGCAATCAGGTCCCAGAGAAAGGAAGCCAGACTTGCTAATGTACATGAAGAATAAGCATTATACTAGCAATCAGGTACTGATGAGCTATCAATTCCTTGCTAATATCCTATCATTTCTTAATGGATAGCAGGACCATGGTCCATATACCTGTAACGGGTCCGTTGATATCAGAGGCAATCCGGCTCTTAAGAATAATACAGGAAAATGGAGAGCCTGCTGCTCAATTCTAGGTAACTAGACAAGGATGCATCATAGGTGCAAATTTACCAAACCTTCTTTATGCAGATTGTAGTTAATCAGACGTGGGTGTCATAGTTGCAAATATATGGTTCACTGCAGGTGGCGAATTTTGTGGTGCCATGGCATATTATGGAGTTGGGACTAACCTGGTGAGTTACCTGACCAAGGTGCAGAAGCAAAGCAATGTTGTTGCAGCAAGCAATATCGCTTGTTGGCAGGGTTTATGCTACCTCACTCCCCTTCTTGGAGCATTCTTGGCAGATTCATATTGGGGGAGACACCGCACAATTGTGATTTCCTTGACGATATTTACCATAGTAAGTTTGTGCACCGTTTAGTAATATTTTACAAGCTTCCTTGGCCAAAAAGGGATAAACCTCTATGAGTACTCTTGCTCCAATAATTTATAAGGCTCAATTTAGTTTAATCGGAACATTTATTTCTCTATTCAAATGTACAACTATTTTTGCTATAAGTCTGAATTTTTATTTACAGGGAATGGCTCTACTTACACTGTCAGCACTGGTTCCAGCAAGCATGCACATAGTTGTGACCTCTCCTCAGGATGCCTTGCCTTCTTTGGGTCTCTTCCTTACTGCCCTAGGATTAGGGGGCATCTGGCCATGTGTTCCTACATTTGGGGCCGATCAATTTGATGAAACAGATGGATGTGAGAAGGCGCAGAAGGATCTCTACTACAACTGGTACTACATTGCTGTCAATGGCGGTTTCTTTGTTGCCAGCACGGTCCTTGTGTGGGTTCAAGACAATTTTGGCTGGGGATTGGGTTTTGGGATCCCTACTCTGTTTTCAGCTATTGGAATAGCCGGGTTCCTTGCCAGCATGAAAGTGTACAGGTACCAGAGGCCGGGGGGAAGCGCTCTTACAAGAATTTGCCAGGTTGTAGTTGCAGCTACTCGGAAGGCCAATGTGGATGTGCCGATTGACAGTTCCCTTCTTTATGAAATACCGGGGAAGGAGTCAGCAATTATCGGGAGCCGAAAGCTAATGCACACCGATGGACTAAAGTAATTCCCTTCGATCTATCTTAACTATCTATACGTAATGAAAATAAATTTCATGATGACTCTGACATGTATGGTTGCTGTGTTTAGGTTCATAGACCGAGCTGCCACCATCACTGCCTCTGATGAATTATTACCTGACACAACAAATTCATGGAAGCTTTGCACGGTGACGCAAGTGGAGGAAGTGAAGATCCTGGCAAGAATTATGCCTGTCCTACTAACTTCTATAATCTTCAACACTGACGAAGCTATGTTCCCGCTGTTCATTGAACAAGCACAGGTCATGGACAACCGTATCCTTCATTTCTTGATACCTCCTGCTTCTCTGACGACATTTACTTGCCTTTGCGTCCTCGTTTTGGCCACAACATACAGCAAAGTTTTCATGCCAATTGTGAGTAGGATCACTGGCTTGAAGAACGGGTTGTCTGAGATGCAACGCATTGGTGTTGGTATGTTTTTTGCAATCCTTTCAATGGTGTCAGCTGCACTGGTTGAGATGGTGCGTCTTGACATTGCAAAGAACAGAGGCCTAGTTCATCATAGAACTGTGGTTCCTATGAATATCATGTGGCAGGCACCACAATACATGTTTGTAGGAGTGGCAAAGGTATTCAGCGTGGTGGGTTTCATCGAATTTTCTTATGAGCAATCCCCAGATGCCATGAGAAGTTTGAGCCAGGCTTGCTCCCTCATCATGGTAACACTTGGAAACTACCTCGTTTCTATCATGTTAAATATTGTTGATTCAGTGACAGCGGGAAGTAGGAGCCATGGCTGGATCCCAGAGAACCTGAACGAAGGGTGTCTAGATCAGTTCTTCTGGTTAATGTCAGGATTGCAACTGCTGAATCTGCTTGCATTCATGTATTGCGCGATGAAGTACAAGCGCAAACTGGCCACTTAAGTTTCTTATACTAGCTATGTAAATTTGCTGGAGTATTATATCAAGAACTGTAACAGCTGTGTTTTGCTTGCTGTGAACTCAAGTATTTTAATAACATATTCTTATGTTTAGGGGACTATTAATTGGTTGAAAATGTACAGTACCTTATGCAAAGCTCAGTTGAAACATACGAGGATCAGTCGGTATGCCAGATTTCCAATAGATGTCTGTTTCTGAAAACTTTTGAAATGAAGATCTAAGTTTGCAATTCATCATCAAGTAATTATTTCTTTCAAAAGAATCTGAATAGCGATGTAATTTCAGTGTATGGGAGTCACGGAAGAGCCCACTCAGCAAGGCAATTATAAGAAGCTAAACTAGGAAGCTCAAAAGGGGCCCAGTCACTGAAGTGCAAAACGTACCATCAGTGCACATTCAGAAAATAACAAACGTAGTGACCAAAAAATACAAAAGAAGAAAAACAAAACAAAACATGGGCACTTTTGTATCCAACCAATGAAAAATAAATAGAAAGGTGACTTACGGGTACAAATGATAAATGTCACCATATACAGATCAGATGGACCCGGGAAGTGTCCAGTTTTCCATTCATGAAAGTATAGTTTAATTTCAGTCATTTTTTTGAAAAATGGATCAGGATCGAACAACAAATTCAAATGGTACTACAGCTCTGAACCTTGTAGTTGTAGTGTTTGTGAGATGGAGGCAGTAAATTTCCACTCTACTGAAAAAAAGAAAAGAAAACATGACGTCGTCCTAAAATTGATAATTCTAGTCATTAGGCTTTCCATTCTGCACGACGTAGAGATTGAAGAAGTCTTGCGTAGTAAATTTTGAAAAACAGAGACACAGTTGGCCTCCTTTGGAACACGCCAGATTCACTTAAAACATTTTAATTTCACAGGAAAGTAAAAAAAACACCGGATTCAGGAATAATTCCTGCAATCCAAAGAGGCTTTCAAGAAAGATGTAATTTATACATGCATGTAAATTGTGCACTGATCCGTTGGGTTGGTTGTTGGGCCGGCATGCATGTTCCCTCGAAGCAAGTCACATGTAAGGAGACTCTTCCAGGTGCTGAACCCGGCACCTCCTCCCCATCGGAATCGGACGTTGATAGAACAGCTCTGCCTTACCGCCGGCGGCACAGCTTCTTCTAGCCAGCTTCCAGTACTGCCCCTTCGACGGCCCCATGTCCATCCTCAGAGCCTGCAATAGTGCCCGCCGTAGCGATGCCGAAACAGGCACCGCCGGGACAGCGTGGTGCTGCCACCGGGCGACATTGTTAGATCAACGTCCACCTTCACAGGCACCATCGCCGTCTCTCGCTCAACGCCGGTGACGACGGCGCGGCGGCTCTTGGTCGGGGACAATGGCATCTGCTCCTCCTCCACCGTGCAGCTGATATGATGAGCGCTGTCGGCCACGCCGAACACGACGACGGCGTGCTCTTTCCGGCAGCCGGAGACCGTATCTTCCGGACTCGTCTTGTCCTCCCGGCGTGACGACGCCGCGTCCATCCGGAGGAGCTCCTCCAGGCTTGGCCGACGTCTCGGCTCTCCACGCTCCATCCCGGCGGCCATGCTGTTGCTTAGCTTGTCGTCGTCGCGCGTATTTGCACGCGCGCACTTCATACGGAAGACGGCGGTGAACGGCGCACATATGAACCTGACGGCGGCGACGTGCCGCCGTGTGGTCGGCGTCTTCGCCGCCTTCCCGGGAAGCAGTGGCAAAGGAGACGAGCCGGCAGAGAGTGGAGCACGGTGGAAGAGTGCCGCGGACTCATCATCGCGGCGGACATCGGCGGAAAAGCGATGTCCTCCCATCTACTGGCACGTTGGTGGTATATGAGTTTGAGTTTGCGAGCGTTTTTTATACGGTACTGATGCGTGAGGTGGTTGTGGAGCTTCTGCTGAGTAGATAGGTTTCAGTGAGATTTTGATGCGTTGCACTGGTTTGTTGAACTACCGTACTGGGATCAAGTGTTGGTTGGGGAGGTTTCGAAACGCAGCTTTGATACGATGGGGTCGTGTGAGTGTGATTGGCCAGAGCAGGACAAGCCGGTTGCGTGTTGGATTTCCTTAGCAGTTTAGCTATTTTTGAAAGCATTCAGAACCGCAAAGTCAAGTTATGCCATCTGAAGCTCGCAAACTTACCAAGCCAGCAACCGGGCCTCTCCAGTAGAAGCCCAGGTTGGTTAGGCCGGGAAAACATATGGTGTTACTGCTACGTTGCTACTAACGCCGGTAGCAGCTCAATAGGTGTCATACCCCATTTTCTGAGGTACTTGAATACACCGTATCAGTCCCTGGATCAGTCGCTGATACGGCCATTCTCACAGATTGGCAATTCAGAGAACATACCTTTTATTTATTACCGAAGATCATTACAAGTCTTTATATTACATAAAGGTCTTTGAAACGGCCAGAGGCCTTACAACTCCACACATTACATCAAGACGGCCGTTGCTGGGAAGCAGCAACGCCACACTTTATTCTACGCAACGGACGGCGGCAGCGGATCCACTCCACAGGCAGCCTTGCGCTGGACGACCCTAATCTTCTTCGCCATCGCCCTGAAAGTCGTATTCTGGTTCTTCCTCTGAAGAGGGGATAGAGATAGGGGGGTGAGTACATAAGGTACTCAGCAAGTCCTACACAAGGGTGACTCCCATGCAAGGGTATTGTCAAGGTGTAGGCTGAAGGTTTTATCAATCGGCCGGAAAGCCAATTTTTGATTGAGGGGTTTGTTTTGAAAATCAAAACAATTTTGCAAATGCTCTAAGTCAAGGTTATTGAGATTTAGTGGGGTTGTGGCCCTGGGGGAGAATAAATCCTTCCCGCCAGTTCCCAAATTTTAGTCGCTGGCAGGCAACCAGCACACGGCTCCAAACCGGCGTTTTTCCGA
The DNA here is from genome assembly GCA_007726485.1 of Eragrostis curvula. Classification (NCBI taxonomy): domain Eukaryota; kingdom Viridiplantae; phylum Streptophyta; class Magnoliopsida; order Poales; family Poaceae; genus Eragrostis; species Eragrostis curvula. Next base: position 36,165,686 of record CM017439.1, read on the forward strand.
AAACACACACGCCAAGGAGAACTCACGCCAAAGTCTAATCATGTGACGGCCATGGCTTTCGCGTCGTCCAATACCGTGGAACACGGCTATCCGGATAGATTCTTATCCTCTGCAGAGGGTGTACACTTTCCCCACGAGGGGTGCCAGACCTTCCCACCGTCGTGGGTTGGTAAGACACGCTAATAGTCCCGTACCTGCCTAGTGTCACCACGGTACCACCTCGGAAATTCCGCGACCAGGGGCTTCATAAATAATAATCATAATCATGGCCAAAGCCGAACAACTCCTCCTGCCGGATCCGACGCCAATATCGTCAAGACCTTCTCCTGGCTTCCGATTGCAACTCCCTGCCTCCTGGTGGTACCGGGCGATCACTAGTAGGGTGTGGTTCCAAACTCCCCCCATAAAGGAGCCTCGTGGTTGCACTGTGTGCTAGGCCAGACGGTACACGAACCGGTCCTTATACGACCGAAGCAAGCATCTTCAATAGCTACCCTCCAATGAGGGATAGCGTCCCAGAGATAGCCTCCCCACTGAGGACTACCTCGCTTGCTCCCGTCTAAAATATAACCCCCACTATGGGTTTTCTTACTAATCCCACCCCTTTTATTTCACACACACATCACCAAGTCACACACACATTTTCACACAAAAACATGTGAAGCATATTATTAATTAATACAGTGTAATAACTTAAGCGGCAAAATTATCCAACAAGTCATTAAAGATTAATGATGTTGGGACCTAGGGCTAACAAGGATTAAGGATAACAATAATCAAGGTATGGCTTAACCAATATTAGGTTACTCTAGCATTTAAATCATTTTAAATGACAATGCATGTTTAATTTGCAAACAAGCTCTAAATGGGATATTTTGTAAACATAGGATCAATATGATCAAGGTGGTTAGGACTTGCCTTCACCAAAGTCTTCTTCCTCTAAGCCTTCCTCGTAGTCGGGGTCCTCGTACTCCTCCTCGTCGACTTGATTATCTAACGAATAAATAAAAGAAAACTAAATCTACCGCTTCACACAATTAAACAATCATCGAAATAAAATGAAATAAAATACCAAAAAAAATGACACAAGGAGGATGGCTCTGGTGTGGTTGGATAGAGGGCGATTTTAGATGAATTTTGGCGCAAGAATCACTTGATTTGGATTTAAAACGGAAAAGATATTGATATTTGAAGTTTAGGGATTATATTTAAATTAGGGAAGATTAGCTTAATGCAAGCATAATCTTTATCCTAATTTTCCAGAGGTGCACAAAGGTTGGAAAATGTTTAGAAAAGAATATATGATTTTTGGGAAATTATTGGGATTTTTCTGATATTGAAAAAGTGCTCGAAATGAATTCTGTGTACGTTCTCGGGTGCACGCGGTGTTTAGCGTCGTGTGTGAGTGGCTGACGCGTGGGCCAGCTGGGACCGGGGGTCCCGGGGTTCACTGTGCTGTGGACTCGGTCCACAGAGGCGTGGACCGAGCCGTGCGCGAGAGAGGGGTGCACGGTGCACCGGGCGCGTGGACTGCGGGGCGCGGCTGACAGCGCGGGCCCGCGTGCCAGCGACTCAGCGCAGGTCCGGCGGCTCGGCACGGCGGCGGGGAGGGAAAAGGCGGCGGCGCTCGCCGGAAAGCTCGCCGCTGCGCGCTGCAGTGGCCGGAACGAGGCGCGGGAAGCGGCTCCGTGGACTACGCGCGACGGGGAACTTAGGAGTGCGTGACGGTGTCGAGAACGGTGACCGGAGAGAGAGCGCGACGCTGCCGGAGTGCGGCGGCGCGTCGGTGTGCGAGGTGAAACGCGCGCGCGAGTGCGTGAGTGCGTGTCTGCGAAGGGGAGTGAGCGCGCGCGCGTGCGGTGAAGGCGTGAGCGGGCTCGGGTTGGCCGGGGGAAACTCCACGACGGCCGGAGGTGAAGACGGCGAGCGGCGGAGCGGTGGTGCACGGTGCGGAGTCGTTTGGGTGCGAGCGGACGTGCACGCGTTGGCGCGAAAGGTAGGGCAGGAGTGGGGGATGCTCACCGTGCTCTTGTTTTCGCGGGGGAACGACGGAGAGAGGCGTGGGAGCTCGTCGGAGGTTGGCCGGAGTTTGGGGGAAATGAGGAGTGGAGCTCGGGTGTGCAAGGTGAGTGAGCTAGTGTGGGCGAAATGGAAGAAAGGAGTCCGGGGCGTTCCTTTTATAACGGCGCGAAGGCGGTGGAGCGGGCCGGGAAATATCCCGAGCTCGCCGGGATATTTCCGGCGAAGCTTGCGTGCTCGCGACGCGAAGGGTAGGGGCCGGAGCTGAGAAGCGGCCATGCGGCGCTGAGGGAGGAGGGGCCCCGGGTGCGGCGCGGCGCGAGGTCGCGTTGGCTCGACGCAGTCCACGACGTGAAGCTCGAGCTCGCGGCGCTTAATGGCGGCTAGGTTTAGGCGCCATGATTTTGCCGCGGGAGGGAGGAGGGGTCCGGACCAGGGGAGGTAGAAGAGGCTCCGCTCGTTGCCAAGTGTCGGGGAAGAGAAGGGGAACGGGGAGCAGTGGAGTTATGGCCGGGATCCTCGCCGGCCTGTCGGGCGGCGGCGCGGTCGGGAGGAGGAAGACGACGCGGGTCCCGCTCGTCAGCGACAGCGCGCGGGAGAACGGGCCGGGCGAGCTGGGCCGCGGTGCGCGCGCGAAGGAAGACGGCCCAGAGGCCGGGCGCGGGAAGAAGAAAAGAAGAAGAAGAGCTGGGCCGCGCGCGGGAAAAGGAAAAAGGGCGGCCCGGTTAGAAAGAATTGGTTTATCTTTTTCATGGTTTGGAAATTGGAAGGATTTCAAAAGGAGTTTGAATTTGGAATTTGAATTGGATTTCACCACTCACTCAAACAATTAAAATAAAGGCAATAAAACAGCAAATATGCACATGGGTGTTTCATGCATGGTTTTATTTCGAGAAAATTTTAAATTGAACCCTATTTGAGTCTAGTTAATTTATTTAAGTTTGGAAATTTTAAAATTTCAAATTTTAGGTTTTGTCGCCATGGTCAAAATTACGGGTACTACAGACCTACCCCCCTTAAACAGAATCTCGTCCTCGAGATTCCGACTCGTTCTCGAATAGGTACGGGAACTCCTTCTTCAGGTCATCTTCTCGCTCCCATGTGGCCTCTGCCTCTGTGTGATTACTCCATTGCACTCGGCAAAATCTTATGGCCTTCCTTCTTGTCAGTCGAGTAGCAACATCCAATATCTTTATGGGTCTTTCCTGATATCGGAGATCGGGCTGGAGGTCCATCACTTCAGTGGGTACTACTTCCTCTGGAACTCTCAGACATTTCTTTAGTTGCGAGACATGGAAGACGTTATGCACGTCAGACATCTCCTCAGGAAGTTCAAGGCGGTACGCCACTTTTCCGATCTTCTTAAGTATCTTGAACGGTCCAATGTACCTCGGGGCTAACTTTCCCCTGATTTGAAATCTTCGTGTACCTCGAATGGGTGATACCTTGAGATACACATAATCCCCTTGTTCAAAACTCAAATCTCTACGCCTTGTGTCCGCGTAGCTCTTCTGCCTGCTCTGGGCTACTTTTAAATTCTCTCTGATCTGTGCCACTTTCTCTTCGGCATCCTTAATAATGGCAGGTCCAAAGAATGACCTTTCTCCTACCTCTGACCACATTAGTGGTGTTCTGCACTTTCTGCCGTATAATGCCTCGAATGGCGACATTTGCAGGCTTGTTTGGTAGCTATTGTTGTAGGAGAATTCGGCGAATGCTAAACTCTTTTCCCAGTCTTTTCCATAGACTAGGACACATGCTCTCAGCATATCTTCCAGGATTTGGTTTACTCTTTCCGTCTGTCCATCTGTCTGGGGATGGTATGCAGAGCTATAGTCTAACTTGGTTCTTAGCAACCCATGTAGGCTCTTCCAAAATCTGGAAGTGAACTGTGAGCCTCTATCAGACACTATTCTGCTCGGAACTCCATGTAGCTTGAGGATGTGGTCCACATAGAGCTGAGCGTACTTGTCCGCTCTGTAATTTGCCTTGACTGGTATAAAATGGGCGACCTTAGTCAGGCGATCCACTACGACCCATATTGAGTTATTTCCTTTCGGGGTCCTGGGCAAACCTACGATGAAATCCATGCTGATCTCATCCCACTTCCACACTGGGACATGTAGTGGTTGTAGTAATCCTGCGGGTCTCTGATGTTCTGCTTTTACTCTCTGACATACGTCACATCTGGCTACAAACTCTGCAATGTCTCTCTTCATACCAATCCACCAATATTTCTGCTTCAAATCCGAGTACATCTTGGTACATCCAGGGTGGATGGAGTAGGCAGAGTTATGTGCCTCATCCAGAATAAGTTGTCGATAGCCACCCACACTTGGTACGCAGATTCGATCTTTGTACCATAGGGTTCCCTGATTATCAACTCGAAATCCAGGGGCTTTGTCTTCTCCTGTCTTTCTCTTAAGATCCAGTATTTCCTCATCTGTCTCCTGAGCTGTGCGTATTTGGCTCTCCAGGGTTAGTTCTACACACAGCGTGTTCAACTGGCCTGGCTGGGCGATGTGTAGGTTTAATTTTTCCATCTCTGCTTGTAACTCAGGCCTCCTTTTGGGGATTCTGACACGGTGTCGTGGTGCCTTGCGACTCAGTGCATCTGCCACTACATTGGCTTTGCCTGGATGATAGTGTATTTCCAAGTTGTAATCCTTAATCAACTCCAGCCATCTTCGTTGCCGGAGGTTTAGGTCTGACTGTGTGAAGATATACTTTAGGCTTTTGTGATCCGTGTATATCTCACACTTGTTTCCAATCAAGTAGTGCCTCCAAATCTTAAGTGCATGAACGACGGCTGCTAACTCCAAGTCATGGGTTGGGTAGTTCTGCTCATGTGTCTTCAATTGTCTCGATGCATAGGCTACCACTCGTCCATCTTGCATTAAGACACATCCCAATCCCTGTCGAGACGCATCGCAATACACGACGAAGTCTCGGTGGATGTCTGGCAAAGTCAGCACGGGGGCTGTTGTCAATCTCTTCTTTAACTCCTGGAAACTTCTCTCACAGGCATCCGTCCACTTAAATTCCTTGCCTTTTTGGGTCAAAGCTGTCATAGGCCTGGCTATCTTGGAAAATCCCTCTATGAATCTACGGTAGTAGCCTGCCAAACCAAGGAAACTCCTGACTTCCGTCACATTGGTTGGTTGCTTCCAGTTAGTGACCGCTTCGACTTTGGATGGGTCGACTGACACTCCTTCTTCGGTCAGGATATGTCCAAGGAAAGCCACTCTGTTTAGCCAAAATTCACACTTGCTGAATTTGGCGTAAAGCTTGTGTGCTCTCAGCCTTTCCAACACTATTCTCAAATGCTCTTCGTGCTCTTGGGCACTCTTTGAGTAGATCAGAATGTCGTCTATGAAGACAACGACAAATCGATCTAGCTCTTCCATAAAGACTTTATTCATTAAGTTCATGAAATAGGCTGGTGCATTTGTGAGCCCAAATGGCATCACTGTGAACTCATACTGTCCATATCTAGTGACAAATGCTGTCTTCAAAATGTCTGCCTCTCTGATCTTGAGTTGGTAATATCCAGATCTCAGATCTATTTTAGAGAAATACTTGGCTCCTTTTAATTGATCAAATAGATCATCGATCCTGGGCAGTGGGTACTTGTTCTTGATGGTGACCTCGTTCAGTGATCTATAGTCGATGCACATTCTGAGGCTTCCATCTTTCTTCTTTACAAACAGAACGGGTGATCCCCATGGTGATGAGCTAGGTCGGATAAATCCTTTTTCTAACAACTCTGCTATTTGTGTCTTTAACTCTGCCAACTCATTGGCTGCCATCCGATAGGGTCTCTTGGCTATCGGGGATGTGCCAGGAATGAGGTCTATTATGAACTCTATGTCTCGGTCAGGTGGCATGCCTGGCAGATCGTCTGGGAATACATCAGGATATTCGCAGACTACTGGCACTTCTTCTAGGGGTGTAGCCTCTGTGCTGCACACCATAGGCATGTCTCTTGGCCTCCTCGGTGCACATTCCACTTTAATCCCTTTGTGATTTACCAGTGAAACTCTCCGAGTGTCACAGGCTATATTGCCCTTGTGTTTACTCAACCAGTCCATTCCAAGGATAACGTCTATTCCACAGGACTGAAGGACTACTAAGTTCGCTAGGAACTCTACCCCACTTAAAAGGATTTTAACCCGTGGGCATCCCAACATGCACTTAATCTCCGCTCCAGGAGATCGGGTTATTAGGGGTTGTTTTAGCAAAACAGTTGGCACATCATGTGTTTCCACAAACTTTGAGGCAATGAATGAATGTGATGCACCAGAGTCAAACAGTACTGTTGCAAGAGTTGAGTTGACGAGGTACTCACCGAGTACAACGTCCGGTGCTTCCTCTGCTTCTTGAGCATCAATATGGTTGACTCTTCCACGTCCAAAGGATTGGTTGCTCCTACGCTGCTGTCCTGCGGACTGATGTCCTCCTCGGCTAGCTCCTGATGCAGCGGTTCTGACGCTGTTTGATTGATGTGGTTGAGTGGGTGCATTGCTCTGGTTCTTGTAAGGACAATTTGCAATCATGTGGCCTGGCTCACGGCAGTAGAAGCAAGTTCTTTTGTCCATGTTGGGCTGGGCAACACTGGAATTGCTCTTCTGCTGACTGCCGGAATTCTGATTGCGGTTTGAGGGTACATAGCTCTGCTGGTTGGACGCTGAGGTCCTATACTGCATTGTTGGCTGGAACCTTGGCTTCTGAGGAAAATTACCCCTCTGTCTTTGGTTCCTCTCATTTTGCTTAAACTTCTGCGCATTGAACTTGCGCTTCCGATCATGCTCGATGTGAGAACGAGCATCCTCCAGAAGTATGGCGCGATTCATGAGCGTATTGAAGTCTGGGTAAATGTGGGTAATCAGCTGCATTCTCAAGCTAGGGCTGAGTCCCTTCCTGAAGCGGTCCTGCTTCTTCTTGTCCGTATTAACATCTTCTGGAGCATAACGGGCCAACTTCATAAATGTCCTGATGTATTGGTTTACTGTCATCGCTCCTTGCTTCAGAGCGCGGAACTCGTCAGCCTTCATTTCTATTATTCCTTCTGGGATGTGATACCTCCGGAATTCTTCCTGAAATTCCTCCCAGGTGATAGCATCCGCATTTTCTGCTCCTTCTCTATAATTATCCCACCATTCACTTGCTGCACCTTTCAGTTGGTGAGATGCCAGCATCACTTTCTCTCTATCATCCGCATGTACCAAATGCAGCTTTTTAGTGAGATCCCTCAGCCAATCATCGGCTGCTAGAGGGTCCTCTTCAATACCCTCGAATGTCGGGGGTCTAAGCCTCATGAATTCGGACATCTTGCTCTGTGGACCTGGAGTACAGTCTAGCAGTCCTTGAGCTATTACCTCCATCAGACGGGTTTGATTATCCATTACTTCCACCAAATTGGTGACAGGTGGTCCTGGGATTCTACCACCTCGTCCACCACCTCTTCCACCTCTACCACGGTTCTGATTTCCTCCACCTCTGTTCTGATTGTTATTATTATTATTTTCAACCTCATCATATCCCTCCTGATTCTGACTCGCTTCATCCTCCTGTTGTTCCTGGTTGTTGTCATTCTCAACTCTACCTCCACCTCTGCCACGCGGGGCAGTATTCCTGCCTCTTCCACGTCCACCTCCCTGATTCTGGACGTTGTCTTCTTCGTCGTGTTCTTCACGTTCGCGGCGTTGTTGTAGCCGGACAGATCTTTTGGGAGGCATCTGTTTAACGGGTTTAGCAGAAAGGTGAGATGGGACGCTCACGGAATCTACGAACTACGAGGCACAACAAACAAGATCAATGGAAGAGAAGTTCCAAAAATCTTGCACACACGCAAGCAGAAGATCCAACATCAATACATCAACACAGCACTGCATTCATAATAACAAGGTTCGATCACACATACCAAAGTCCTTTCTTATTTATATACATGAAAGGACTCGACGAAACCTAGACTACGACAGGACTCACCACAAGGGGAGTTCTAGACCACGACTCTCATCACACAAGTCTCCACTGGAGACAACCCTAACTCCAGACTCTCAACACTACTCGAGACAGCGCCTAGCACTAGAAACTAGACACTATCGAGGCGACTGCGCTACTACTAACTAGCGCTGCTCAAGCTAGGTAACCCTGGTCTCGCAGCCACTCCTCGTGAAGGTCGAACGGGTCCTGAACAAGCTGGTCCGTGCTGAGGTAGCGGTAGTACTCCTCCAGTGCTGGGTCCGCTGGGTCCTCGGGAGTCGGCGTCGGAAGTCTCTCTGGCAGCTCCTGATCTAGTGGAGCGTAGTACAGTGCTGGCTGCTCCTGCTCTGCTGGCACGTCCGTCTGGGCAGGCTGCTCCTCGCCCATCACCTCGTCGTCGTCTCCAGGAAGGTCCACGAAGTTCTCCGCCACTGACTCCTCAGTGGGGGCAACTCCGTAACCAGTCTCCTCAGTGGACTGCTCTCTCAGGAGTGCTGCCTCTAACTCGTCGGCCCACTCCATAAGGTCCTGGGTGTCCTCTGAGTCAGTGTGTCCCTGGCTGTCAGAACCTAACCCTGAGTCGCCTCCAGTCGGGTCCGAACCTCCAGAAGTCCAAGAGTCTCCAGTCGGCTCAGTGTCGGGGTCGGAGTCCGTCGGGCAAGCGTAGTGAAGGTGACGTGCTGGTCCTCCGATCCTCGGGGTCATCCTGCGGCGGGGTCCTGCTCCAACCTCGTGAAGCCTCACGTAGCAGCGGTCCACCTCTCTGATAAGGTACAGAGCGTCCTCCTCCCAGAGTCTCCTCACAAACTCAAGTCGGGAGGTCAGACGCGCAACCTCCTCCTGGGACGCAGCAAGCTGTGCCTGAGTCTCCGCTAGCTGTGCCTGGGTCTCTCGAAGTCGACGGACGTCCTCGTCCCACCACTCGGCGGCCTGCTCGAGGGCGCGGGCGGTCTGGGCACGACGCTCCTCCAGCTGAGCAAGCTCGGCACGAAGGTCCTCCATCTACCTACACACACACAAATTTTGAAAGGAAGGTGAGTACGGGAGAAAATGATTTTATAAACGGAGCACAAGTAGGGAAGTAGAATTTTCACAAATAGTTTGTATAAAATACTACTCCTCTCTCGCTCGTTTCCATCCTAAGGGTCATCCTACGGGCAAGTATGGCTCTGATACCACTCTGTCATACCCCATTTTCTGAGGTACTTGAATACACCGTATCAGTCCCTGGATCAGTCGCTGATACGGCCATTCTCACAGATTGGCAATTCAGAGAACATACCTTTTATTTATTACCGAAGATCATTACAAGCCTTTATATTACATAAAGGTCTTTGAAACGGCCAGAGGCCTTACAACTCCACACATTACATCAAGACGGCCGTTGCTGGGAAGCAGCAACGCCACACTTTATTCTACGCAACGGACGGCGGCAGCGGATCCACTCCACAGGCAGCCTTGCGCTGGACGACCCTAATCTTCTTCGCCATCGCCCTGAAAGTCGTATTCTGGTTCTTCCTCTGAAGAGGGGATAGAGATAGGGGGGTGAGTACATAAGGTACTCAGCAAGTCCTACACAAGGGTGACTCCCATGCAAGGGTATTGTCAAGGTGTAGGCTGAAGGTTTTATCAATCGGCCGGAAAGCCAATTTTTGATGCAGGGGTTTGTTTTGAAAATCAAAACAATTTTGCAAATGCTCTAAGTCAAGGTTATTGAGATTTAGTGGGGTTGTGGCCCTGGGGGAGAATAAATCCTTCCCGCCAGTTCCCAAATTTTAGTCGCTGGCAGGCAACCAGCACACGGCTCCAAACCGGCGTTTTTCCGAAAACACACACGCCAAGGAGAACTCACGCCAAAGTCTAATCATGTGACGGCCATGGCTTTCGCGTCGTCCAATACCGTGGAACACGGCTATCCGGATAGATTCTTATCCTCTGCAGAGGGTGTACACTTTCCCCACGAGGGGTGCCAGACCTTCCCACCGTCGTGGGTTGGTAAGACACGCTAATGGTCCCGTACCTGCCTAGTGTCACCACGGTACCACCTCGGAAATTCCGCGACCAGGGGCTTCATAAATAATAATCATAATCATGGCCAAAGCCGAACAACTCCTCCTGCCGGATCCGACGCCAATATCGTCAAGACCTTCTCCTGGCTTCCGATTGCAACTCCCTGCCTCCTGGTGGTACCGGGCGATCACTAGTAGGGTGTGGTTCCAAACTCCCCCCATAAAGGAGCCTCGTGGTTGCACTGTGTGCTAGGCCAGACGGTACACGAACCGGTCCTTATACGACCGAAGCAAGCATCTTCAATAGCTACCCTCCAATGAGGGATAGCGTCCCAGAGATAGCCTCCCCACTGAGGACTACCTCGCTTGCTCCCGTCTAAAATATAACCCCCACTATGGGTTTTCTTACTAATCCCACCCCTTTTATTTCACACACACATCACCAAGTCACACACACATTTTCACACAAAAACATGTGAAGCATATTATTAATTAATACAGTGTAATAACTTAAGCGGCAAAATTATCCAACAAGTCATTAAAGATTAATGATGTTGGGACCTAGGGCTAACAAGGATTAAGGATAACAATAATCAAGGTATGGCTTAACCAATATTAGGTTACTCTAGCATTTAAATCATTTTAAATGACAATGCATGTTTAATTTGCAAACAAGCTCTAAATGGGATATTTTGTAAACATAGGATCAATATGATCAAGGTGGTTAGGACTTGCCTTCACCAAAGTCTTCTTCCTCTAAGCCTTCCTCGTAGTCGGGGTCCTCGTACTCCTCCTCGTCGACTTGATTATCTAACGAATAAATAAAAGAAAACTAAATCTACCGCTTCACACAATTAAACAATCATCGAAATAAAATGAAATAAAATACCAAAAAAAAATGACACAAGGAGGATGGCTCTGGTGTGGTTGGATAGAGGGCGATTTTAGATGAATTTTGGCGCAAGAATCACTTGATTTGGATTTAAAACGGAAAAGATATTGATATTTGAAGTTTAGGGATTATATTTAAATTAGGGAAGATTAGCTTAATGCAAGCATAATCTTTATCCTAATTTTCCAGAGGTGCACAAAGGTTGGAAAATGTTTAGAAAAGAATATATGATTTTTGGGAAATTATTGGGATTTTTCTGATATTGAAAAAGTGCTCGAAATGAATTCTGTGTACGTTCTCGGGTGCACGCGGTGTTTAGCGTCGTGTGTGAGTGGCTGACGCGTGGGCCAGCTGGGACCGGGGGTCCCGGGGTTCACTGTGCTGTGGACTCGGTCCACAGAGGCGTGGACCGAGCCGTGCGCGAGAGAGGGGTGCACGGTGCACCGGGCGCGTGGACTGCGGGGCGCGGCTGACAGCGCGGGCCCGCGTGCCAGCGACTCAGCGCAGGTCCGGCGGCTCGGCACGGCGGCGGGGAGGGAAAAGGCGGCGGCGCTCGCCGGAAAGCTCGCCGCTGCGCGCTGCAGTGGCCGGAACGAGGCGCGGGAAGCGGCTCCGTGGACTACGCGCGACGGGGAACTTAGGAGTGCGTGACGGTGTCGAGAACGGTGACCGGAGAGAGAGCGCGACGCTGCCGGAGTGCGGCGGCGCGTCGGTGTGCGAGGTGAAACGCGCGCGCGAGTGCGTGAGTGCGTGTCTGCGAAGGGGAGTGAGCGCGCGCGCGTGCGGTGAAGGCGTGAGCGGGCTCGGGTTGGCCGGGGGAAACTCCACGACGGCCGGAGGTGAAGACGGCGAGCGGCGGAGCGGTGGTGCACGGTGCGGAGTCGTTTGGGTGCGAGCGGACGTGCACGCGTTGGCGCGAAAGGTAGGGCAGGAGTGGGGGATGCTCACCGTGCTCTTGTTTTCGCGGGGGAACGACGGAGAGAGGCGTGGGAGCTCGTCGGAGGTTGGCCGGAGTTTGGGGGAAATGAGGAGTGGAGCTCGGGTGTGCAAGGTGAGTGAGCTAGTGTGGGCGAAATGGAAGAAAGGAGTCCGGGGCGTTCCTTTTATAACGGCGCGAAGGCGGTGGAGCGGGCCGGGAAATATCCCGAGCTCGCCGGGATATTTCCGGCGAAGCTTGCGTGCTCGCGACGCGAAGGGTAGGGGCCGGAGCTGAGAAGCGGCCACGCGGCGCTGAGGGAGGAGGGGCCCCGGGTGCGGCGCGGCGCGAGGTCGCGTTGGCTCGACGCAGTCCACGACGTGAAGCTCGAGCTCGCGGCGCTTAATGGCGGCTAGGTTTAGGCGCCATGATTTTGCCGCGGGAGGGAGGAGGGGTCCGGACCAGGGGAGGTAGAAGAGGCTCCGCTCGTTGCCAAGTGTCGGGGAAGAGAAGGGGAACGGGGAGCAGTGGAGTTATGGCCGGGATCCTCGCCGGCCTGTCGGGCGGCGGCGCGGTCGGGAGGAGGAAGACGACGCGGGTCCCGCTCGTCAGCGACAGCGCGCGGGAGAACGGGCCGGGCGAGCTGGGCCGCGGTGCGCGCGCGAAGGAAGACGGCCCAGAGGCCGGGCGCGGGAAGAAGAAAAGAAGAAGAAGAGCTGGGCCGCGCGCGGGAAAAGGAAAAAGGGCGGCCCGGTTAGAAAGAATTGGTTTATCTTTTTCATGGTTTGGAAATTGGAAGGATTTCAAAAGGAGTTTGAATTTGGAATTTGAATTGGATTTCACCACTCACTCAAACAATTAAAATAAAGGCAATAAAACAGCAAATATGCACATGGGTGTTTCATGCATGGTTTTATTTCGAGAAAATTTTAAATTGAACCCTATTTGAGTCTAGTTAATTTATTTAAGTTTGGAAATTTAAAAATTTCAAATTTTAGGTTTTGTCGCCATGGTCAAAATTACGGGTACTACAATAGGTGCATAACAAAAATAAAACAAATATGTGGGGACAGTGTATACCATCATGTTGTAAAATTTAGATGCAAAGGATACTTGCACAAAGAGAAAAGAAAAGGTGAAATCAACCTGTGAATATATAGTGCAGGTTGCACATGTTTATATCGGATCCTCAATTCACCTATTCACAGGCTGATTTTTTTTTCTCTTTGCGTAAGTATCTGTCACATCCCAAATTTTGCAACATAGTAGATGATGACATGCATTATATATTTATATTTTTTATACATTTTTTGGCATTGGATTCGATGCTACCAGCGTTTGTAGCACAATAGTACCGCAACCCACGGTAGCACTATAAGTTATCTCAGGCTGGGCCTGTAGGTTTCAGTATTTTTGCAAAAATCAGAAGAAAAACTCCTAGCTTTTGTAAAAATTAGCACTGATAAATTACGTTTAAATAAATGTAATATTGTGAAATTATGTGGTGTATTTTTAACCATTATTATTTGATTAATTCTGATTGGAATGGAGCATGTGAAGGTACGTAGCTAGTTTTGTCCAACATGATTCGTGGAGGTTGTGTGATCCGACCGGTATCCCTACGTAGTACTCCTTCCGTTTGTTTTTGTTAACAATTAGTTCACATATGAACTAGCAATTCTCTCGGAACGTCAACAAAAAAAAAAAGAAGCACAAATGGAGTATTTGCTAACACTTCAACAATCCATGTGTAACGTATTCTCCCAAAAAAAGATAAATTAATTAATTAAATAAAAAGGAATCAGTCTTGGTGTAAAGAGAACGAGAAGTGTAGAGATATAGGGCAGATACGACCACCTATCAGGACACAGCATAAGCATGGAACTTTTGGTTTGTTTATTACGATGGCAATGCCAAGGCTGCAGCATCCTTCAACATGAATGGCGGCGTAACAGCTGCTTGTGAAAAAAACTTAAATTAAAACAGCGTGGTAGCAGTACCACATAACAATCCGTGAAATTATAAATTAAAGAAAAGCATTATGACACAACATGCAATCCAATTTCACTCGATTCTATGGACTTTCTATGTGTAAAACTTCAGACCACGTTATTTGTGGATGTGGAGAAACCGCCATATTTGTCGAGATGGGCAAGTCCGGATACTCAAACATAACGTCATTGCTCACCAACCCATCTACCTTTTTGTTTCTTCATCTATCTATTATATATATAATTGACCAAGAAAATGAGCCATCACGTTGCTCGCAAGGCCTAGAAATTTCCACATTAATGCGTGAAAATAAGAAAAAACATTACCCATTACTGTCATTATAAAAAAAAATTGTCACAAACCCCCTATCAATATTTATAAAATAGCTAAATTCGGAATAATAAAAAATAGCCAAAAATACCCCTCACGCCTATTTCTAAATTACCCACTATGCCATTATGAGTCAAAAAATAGTTAAATTTGAAATAATAAAAAAATAGCTAAAAATACCCCCACATACCTATTTCTAAATTACCCACTGTGACATTATGAGTCAAAAATAGCTAAATTCGGAATAATAGAAAATAACCAAAAATACCGTTCACATAAGTCCAAAAAATAACTTCATTTGGATTAAAAAGAGCTAAAAACATCCTTAATTCTTATTTCTAATTTCCCACTATACCATTATGAGTCCAAAATAGCTAAGTTTTTTAATAATAAAAATATCTAAAATACACTTAATATCTATTTTTAAATACACCATTATAAAAATACACCATCGTATGTCTAGCTAGCATGGCATATTCTCTTATTTTTAGCATGATATGTTTTTTTCAAAAGATTTATTTGTAGCACGACACATTCTTTTTACTACTATGACATATGTTAGTTGTTTAGCATGCCACATTTGAACCGATCTCACATCTAAAATAAATTCAAGTACAATGGGTTAACTAAGACACAATTCAAGATAAATTATGACTCATATCACACTCAAATTTAGGCATGGTGAGAAATTTTGAATGTATTTCTACTATTTTATAAATATAGAGTATAAAATAAATAATAATAAGAATAAACTAGTTTAATTTTCTACTATGGTATAAAAATATTTCAAAAAGTATATAGTAAGTCTAGCCGCGCAAATGCGCGGGCTCCATACTAGTCCTTTTAATAAATGAACTGGACCACTAGGCACCATTGCTACCCAATGGAGCTCACAAACCGGCGATCAGTGTGAGCAAAATGGATTCGCCAAAACTATGGGGCAACTAATTTCCCGATCAATAAAACCCCTCTCTTACACAACACTTTTCGAGCTCATCTTTGTCTCTCCGATCTGTCCTCATCCACGCAACCATCTCCTACAATGGAACAATTTTTTCTTCATTGAATAGTTTTCTTACCGATGGAACTTTTTTCTCAAACCTCCGCAACAATTTTTGTTTTGGATTGGGCCCCTTCCTTCCTACTCCAATAGTAGGGATGGCAATCCCATATGCGGATGTGGGTGCCCACGGGTTTTACACTCGACGGGCACGGGCGCGGGTGCGGGTGCCAGTTTGGCCCTGTGGGGCGCATCCGCACCCGAACCCACGATACCTCGGGGCGGCTGGGTGTCATGTTGCCCCCGCGGGTGCCCCGCGGAGCGCCCGAATGTCAGCCCAGAAGAAATGCTCCCACTAGGCCACCAGCCCACCATGGCACCACCCCCCAACCCTAGGTCACGTCCTTCCTGGCTGTTTAAGCGCGGCCCCTGACTCCCACTCACTTTTGTTCACACCCACCCCCGACTCCCAAATCTCGCCGCCACCACCAAATTCGCCGCGCCGCACCATGCCACGCAGGTTGCGGAACAAATAACCACGCCGCAGGCCACGCTTGTGCGTTCATCATGGTTCCTCATGGCGTCTTGTGGTAGCAGCAGCAGCATGTTGTCCCATGGGCAAGGAACCGGTGGCTCGCAAGCTTCTGCTCGTCCACCAAGGTCTTCTTCATCAACGCCATCCACTGCTATTGATGCTGGTGTTTGTGCTGCCGAAGAGGTCAAGGAAGACAAGTGTTGTTGCTACCTCGGCAACCCCATCCCCAGGTGCTGCTTGTACCCCATCTGCAACCGCAAGTGATGTTGCTACTGCATCGGCTAGTACTACTTCACCTAGTTCTCAAGCTCATGCTACATCAGTAGAAGTAGAATCTGAAGGAGGTACAGACACTGATGTTGTCGAAGTAGAAGAGATAATGTTGCTGTTGGGTCTAAGAGGAAGTTGACATCTGATGTGTGGCTTGAGTTTAACCAAGTAACCGTTGCTGGCAAACTAAAAGCTTAGTGCATATGGTGCAAGAAAAAGCTAGCTGGAGATGGTAGGTCGGGCACAAATCACTTGTGTGGTCACCTTAAAGGTTATATGTTTCATCAAGTTAGAGATGGAATGAAGCAAGCAACCTTGAAACTAGGGAAAGATAGCAATGGGGCAGTAATAGTTGAGAAATACACTTTTGACCGGGAAGTAGGCAGGAAGGAAGTACTAGTTCTTATGATCTGTGTTCATGAGTATCCTTTGTCGATGGTTCATCATGCTGGTTTGTAACACCCCAAAATTTCAAAGCAAATAAAAAGAAATAAAAATCACTCCAAATTTAAATTTTTGTCTCGTTCTTACCTTTCCATAATTTTTCAAAACAAAATGCACTAAATAAATTAAAACCTAGTTAGCATATGAAATTTTCTAAATATTAAAACTTGTGCTCAAGTGTTTGCTTTCATTTAAAATTCACTAAAAGCTTGAACTTTTGAATTTACAACAAACTAGATAATTGTTTGATTAAACTCTAGCTAACTCACCTTGAATTTTAAATGAATATTTGAAAACTTGCACAAACTTCATCATATGCATTTTTGAGAGTTGGTTTTATTTTGAGCTCGGTCAAATTTGAATTCCCCAATTCAAATTTGAATTCATGTTAATCTTGAAAAGAATAAAACCTTTCCTTTCCCCAAACCATCTCGGGCCGAAACCCCCATTCTCCTTTCACCTCGGCCAGCCTGCTTCCCCCTTCCCTCTTCCTTTTCTCCAGAATTGGTTATGGGGCGCTTCCCTTTCTCCCAGTCCAGCAGAAGCCCACCGCGGTCCAGCCCAGCCTGGCCCGGCTCCCCTTCACCTCTCCCTCTCCCACCGACAAGCGGGACCCACTTGTCATCCCCCTCGTCTGGACAAAAGCCGGCCTCCCTCGACGGACCGACGGACAACGCCGTCGTACGCGCATGCGCGCCGCCCGGCCAACCGCGACGCCGCCGTACCCTGCGCAGACCCCACGCACGCGCCTCCCGGCCACTCGTCGAGCCGCCGTACCGCCACGCATGCCGGGAAAGCCGCATCGCATTTACTCCGGCGAGCTCCCTTCGCCGCGAAGCTTCCTTCCTCTACTCTGCCTATAAAACGGCCTCGAGTCCCTCTTCTCCTCCTCCCACCGCGCCAGCTCTGCTCTCCCTTTCCCACTCCTCCTCGCTCGAGAGCTCTTCTCATCTTTTCTCTCTCCTCAACTCCGGCGAACCTTCGGCGAGCCCTCCCTCCGTCGTGGAAGTGCGCCCCTTCTTCCTTTCTCCTCCTCGAGCATCCCCGAGCAGTGCTCCTCCCTGTCATCCTCCTCGTTCGCGCAGCCACGCCCCGGACGCGCAGATCGACGACCAGCACCTCCATCGCCATCGCTCCCTCGACGCCGACTACCTTCCTGGTCTCCTCCGCTCCTACTCGTGCGCGCCTCGGATTCTCCACGCTGCTGTGCACCTACCCGACCATCATCAACTCGACGTGCGCCGCTTCCTCCCTCGGTCCATCGAGTGCCGCCCCCCGCACGCCGCTCTCACCGCTGCGGGCCTCCTCAGGCGCTTCCCGACATCGCGCGACCCCGTGGTGAGATCCCCATCTCCTCCTCTCTCTCCCAGTCCTCTCCCCGTCGCGGATGGGCCACCGGAGCGCCGGAATGGCGAACTCCGGCGAACCCACCAATGGCGCCGCCGTCTCTTTTGTCGCCGACGGCCACCCAACTCATCGGAGCACCCCTGTCCGTCCATCCTACAACCAACGAACAGGATTAGAACTAGAATACCCCTTCATTTTCATTAAATCACGCGCGTTCTTTTGGAATCCAACGCTCCAGATCTATCCGGTTCACTGTGAACCAGCCCCGTGGACCTGGTCCACAGATCCTGTGCGCCCGGTCCATGCTTTTTCCAATAGAAAATAATTCTGAAAATCCTAAAAATCCCCGGCCCTGGTATTCTTGCAGATAAGCCCTTGATCTTTGTTATAATTCTGTTTAAGCCCTGCCTTTTTACAGAAACAACCTTATAGTTCTCTGTAATTATCTTTTAGCCCCTGTATTTTGCACCGAGACCCTTAAACTTTCGGTAATTACAAATAGGCCCCTGGAACCTTTCGGTTATTACAGTCATGTCCTCAGAATGTTTCTGTATTTACCATCAAGTCCCTAGAACTTTCAATGGCCATATCTTTTCAACCGTAACTCCGTTTTGAGCGATTCTTGCGCTCACGCGTTCGTAGAAACGCGTAGTACCCTTTGGTGCTATTCTTACCGCCTCAAAATATACCATCAAACCCTAATACCTTTAATACCATCTCGGCAAAACATATGATGTCGATGTCACTTGTCACAAGTGCTTATTCGTCATTTAGCGTCAAGCCTAACCAATCCTGCAATATGTTTTTGCCTTAAAGCCTAGTCTCTTCCTCATCGCAACGCATCTCACCCCAACCTCGTCTGGCGCACATACACCCTCACTCGCTAACAATAAACCTAATACCCTTTTTATCATACCACTTTGAAACCTAATACCCTTTTCATCGCAACTCAACTACAAGCCTAACCTAGCTCAACCATCGCTCAATCAGTCTTAAATCCAAGTTACTACTCATTGTTACCAAGCTCTACTAATTTATCGTTCCTGTTTATATATGATCTTTTATTGGAACTTATTGGATTTATTGTTCGTTGCTATTTTCATTGCTAGTTGATCTTATGCGATTGATCCTTGTGTTTTAATTGCAACCGTGCACTCATTACATGCATGATCACATACACGTACCACCGTCATGCGCTTAGCTCATGATGGATAAGTAATAACTTAATTTAATCTTAGTAATTAATTAATTTAGCAAGTAATTAATAGCTAATCACCATTAGGAAATACCATAATATAAATAAGTAATTAAAATGACACACCTTGCACTTGTACACTTGTTGCATGAATCTTTATATAGGTTACAACCTATATAAAGACTTAGTGTCGCAAGCGTACGAGGAACACGTACACACACTGTTTCTACCTACACACATGCAAGGATGCATTTATCATGGTTTATCATCTCTCATTCACATCAAAAGCCCTAGTGCTCATACATGACCCCTAATAGCCTCTCTTAAGACAATAAGACCTTCCTAAAGTAAAACTTAATGCATCATGTATGATTTATGTCTTTTGCCTTTCTTCGGTGTTCTAGTTGTTCTTATTGGAGTTAATTGGATCTTATTCGCTTCTTCTCGATCTTATTTTCTTTTGCGGTAGTTTGTTTATACAGTATATTTCTATGCGCTAGCTTACGTGAGATTCGAAGAAGAGCCAGAAGAATTCAAAGAAGATCCAAAAGACCCAAACTTCAAGGACGAGCCGAAGAGCCCAAGACGAAGGACGAGTCAGAAGATACGAGCTTCTAGGAAGGAATCTGAAGACCCAAATTACGAGGACGTGAAGAAGAAGCCTGTAGTGAAGGCAAGCTCTACTCTCCTTGATCATGATTGAACCTACCGTTTTCGCAATGCACCTATAGAGCCTACTCTAGTATTATGCATTACTTGTTATTTTACTGCTTGTGTAGCTATGGTCCTACTTGCTTATTGATATTGATGTCTGTTACTTAGCCGTTAATATATGAATCCTTGTTTACCCTTGTTTACCTGTCACCTTGATAACTCTAGGATAGTTCCATCATTTCTATGGTGGCACTTTTACCTTGCTACTAGAATGCTTAGGACACCTGCAATGTTTCTACATTGCTACACCTTACTCACATATATGTTTTACAACTGTGTTAAATGAGTTTGGTGGTGTGTGTGATATCTAGGGTGGGAGTAGCACAACTGTGTTAGGTGATGATGATGATGGTGACGGTGATGATGGATGGGTTGGATTGCGGGCAAGGCCACTAGTGGATTGTTGTTGGTGTAATAGACCCCTAGTGTGGGATATGGTGCTTGCCCGGCCATATAAGGACCGGTTCTGATGCCCGTTAACATAATGATTCTCGTATAACCACGGAACCCCTATGGGAAGGACCTACCCTATCTTCCTGGTACTCTTGCAAATGCCATCTGGAGGCCAGTCGAGGCAACGAAAGCTCAGGAAAAGGACATAGAAACGTACCTATGATCCGGCTCGCGGAACCCGCTATAGGTTACGGGAGTGCCGCCTGTCCTGGTATGTGTTACAGGATCTTGCTATTTGTTACAGGAGCATAACGTACCCTTTTACAGGTGTACAGTGCCGCATGTGACCTTCATGTCACAAGCCTCTGAGTGTGATTTCGTGGTGGAATTGTGAGACTACCTGGAGGAGATGGATTAGGCGTTATGTACCCCCTTGCAAAGGGTGCATAGCCCGTGGGAAAAGATGTACAACCTCTGCAGAATGTAAAATTCATCCGGATGGACGTTGTCACGGCATATGACACATTATTGTTGCGCACGTATGGATTAGCCACCTCTCTTATTCCTTGGCGTGTGAGTGGGTTGTAGTCAGCCCGTGATTTGGAAGTGATGGCAAGTGTGCCGGGTCGGTATGATCCTTGAGGTCAGAAGGTCCAACTAAAACTTGGGAGCTGGCGGGAATGCCCATACTCCCCCAGGGCCAACCAACTAAAATATTGACAATCAATTCTCTGTTTTATCTATGAACCCTTGTCTTGCTTTAGCGAACCCTGCATAAAGTTTGCTTTCTGCGAATGAACCATAAAGCCTGCTCCTTGCTAAGACCAAGTATGCATGTATATATACCCTTGTGTAGTGTAGGGCTTGCTGAGTACCTTATGTACTCACGCGTTTGCGATTGTTGGTTTAGTAGGAGAAGACTTCGTAGAAGACGACGACGTCTGGGTTTTCGGTTCTGCCTCTCAAGTGTGCTTGTGGCTTTGGGCCAAGGTTTTCGCTGTCTGCTTCATCTTTAGTTGGTCGGATTGACTTGGATAGTTTAAGTCCTTGTCGTACCGCCACTAAGGGTCCTATCTCAGGTATTATACTTATTTAGTTATTCGAAGTATGCTTTCGATTATCATATCTGTGTTCTTGTGCGTATCAGCTACTGATCCAGGGACTGATACAGGATGCACAACATATTCCAGAAATGGGGTATGACATGGTTTCAGGAGATTTTGTGCAGCACTGCAGCCCCTTTTCAAAGTAGTGTCCAAAAACACTATTAAGAAGGGCATTCTAGATATGTATGAGTTGCACAAAAGGTTAAACTTGTTGAGCTCCTTGCAAAATTTCCAAAGTAGAATTGCTGTGACTACCAACATGTGGACTGTAAATTATCAAAGGAAAGGCTATTTGGCTGTGACAGTGCATTTTATTGATTATGAGTGGAAACTGAAAAGCTTTATTTTGAGGTACACAAATCTGCCTTGTGAACTAGCTATATTGTGTACAACAAAAGAATAGCTCTTGATTGTGAAACAAGATGGAATTCAACCTATCTTATGCTTAGCACTGCAGTAGAGTACCAATCTGTTTTGAACATCTTTCTAAGGAACCGCTTTGTGCTTTTCAAGCCAACAAAAGATGATTGGGATTTTTCTAAGGAGCTTTGTACTAGGCTTAAGGTATTCTATGATGCAACAAAGCTCTTGTTAGGCACTCAATATGTCACATCTAATCTGTTTTTCACCCCAAAATCTCTGGTATTTTCCTGGCTATTGAGAATTGGAGAACTAGTGCTAATGCTAAGGTAGAAGAGATGTCGGACTTGATGAAAGATAAATTTAAGAAGTACTAGACAGATGTCCATGGGTTGATTGAACGTTGCAATTGTTTTGATCCAAGGTATATAATTGAAGTTTATGAAAGTCTTTTACATCACTGTTTATGGGGAAGATAGTTCAATTAGTGTGAATGAAGTGTCCAGAGTTAGTGAGTTGTTGTTTGAATTGGTGAAGGAATACCAAGGCTCCATATGGAGGGCATGGCAACAACTGATGTTGTAGGTGCAGTTGCTACAAATGTTGTCCACAATGAAGGAGATGATCTTGTATTTGACATATTTGACAAGTTTTTGTCGGAGGAACTGGAAGAGCGTTTAACTTATACGCGCACTGAGTTGGATTTATATTTGGAGGAACCAACACTACCAAGAACACAAGAACTGAACATTATTCAATGGTGGGAATATGCTGGGTTCAAGTACCCAACATTGAGGAAGATTGCTCGAGATATCATGGGAATATCTGTTACAACAGTGGCATCTGAATCTATGTGTAGCACTAGGGGAAGGATATTTAGCCCACATCAAAGTAGACTTACTCCCAAAACTGTTGAAGGTTTGGTGTGCATGCAAGCTTTGTTGCGTGCTGATATGCTAGGTGATCAATCATGTTTCCTTAATGCTCTGATGACTGTTATGGATGAGCAAGACGAAGAAACGGTAACATCTTTAAATCCCTTCATGATTTTTGTTCTGTCTTTATTTACATTTGTTCGATCTTAACACTGGCTGATCTGAACTATTTTCATTGTTTTTATTGCAAGGATGATCCTAATTCAAGCGCATTGACTGAAGATTGTTCAAGGCTTCAAGTTATGCCTATGGAAGTGGGAACTTTGTTGCTTAATAATTTCTGAATTTATTTCAC
This sequence comes from Eragrostis curvula, assembly GCA_007726485.1. Lineage (NCBI taxonomy): Eukaryota > Viridiplantae > Streptophyta > Magnoliopsida > Poales > Poaceae > Eragrostis > Eragrostis curvula. The sequence goes on from CM017439.1 coordinate 36,188,423, forward strand.
TACTGTTGTCATATAAGTAACTTATGTGTGTGAAACTGAGATTGAGACTTACATGTGTCTGAGTACTATTTGTTGAATCTGCCATCTGGCTAGCTGAGCCGTGTGAAAGTGACTAAGTGTGTTGCTTGTTGAACACTTGAACATGTAATCTGTATGGCACTAATGACTATGGCTATGCTGAACATGTAGTCCTGAGCATTTATTTTGGTTGCATGTGATATGAGATGGAGTTTTGGACATGTTACATATATTTTTTGTGATCAATTCACTTAGATGAATATTTTGATGTGTGACATGGTGAAACCCGACGGGCACTCGACACCCACCCGACACCCGACGGGCACAGGCGCGGGTGCCATTTTGCACCCGTGGGCGTGGGTGCGGGTGCCATTCTCTACCCGAGCCTTTGCTCCTCTCGGGTGGGTGTTTTCCAAACCCGCCCCGTTGCCATCCCTATCCAATAGCCTCCCTCCTGACTCCTGAGGCCATGCTCCATTAACGTCAAGCTCTCTAGCAGCTCTACCCTGGAAATTTTTTCATTTTGGTGGAACAATTTCAGTCATCACCGAAACAAATTTTCTCAGGTGGAACAATTTCATGTAGTCCTAGAAAATTCCACCCCGTCTTGCCAAAATTCCTGCCATCCTTTGAGAAGTCAAGGACGTGTGGGCCAATGACGCCCGGTCGTAGGTTACTGATTCGCCGGTATGAGTTGTACGAACTTTGTTTCATGGTGACCCTATCGGCCCCCATTGGCACCTGAGAAGACAGTTAGGAGTTAAGTGAGTTACGTGGAAACACTAACATGGCAGTAGAATAGTCACATGCACATGGTTCTTGGGAGGATGGTATCCCTACTATCAGAAACCACCTATTTAATTCTTGAGAAAACCAATTGTGGTGTGAACACCATTTCAAAGAAAAAAGGTACCGGGAACATGATCCGGACAAGCGAAAAACCCACTGCGGAATCCTTTATCACAATTAGTTTTCGTGATAGCAGTCCCCTTTTTTGAACTGGCTGCACTGCGCCTTATTATAGCAGTGTGATATATTTTGGATCTATATGCATCGTGACATTTTCTTTGTTAATGTAAGTAGATTCCTCGTTAATGTACGAAGATTCCTTGTTAAAGTAGGTAACGAAATAACGTATATACATATGGAATCTGTATTGGAGAAACGGACGTATGTCGGCCAGTGCGAAGTAGACTTCGCTTTAGCGATTTCAAACCAGGTTCTCTTGTAGCGTACATGAATATTACCGGTTGTTTTTGGAAATGAAATAAAACGAGTTTTCATGCTTCGGTGCAAAAGTTTGTGTTCGAGAGATCGAGAAGAAAAGAAAGGACGATAGATTGAGAGATACGATACGCTGGCGCGCAGCACATAAACATGGAGCTTTTCACTTGTTTATTTCGACCCATACACAATCGATGGCAGTGCCAATGCTGCATCGAAAAGATACAGTGCATGTGGTTGCTTGCGCCCACGTGGCGGCACGCGCAAAGCCATAAATTGCCAGGCCATTGCTGCAAAGATGGGGTGCTTGCAAGTCCCACAGCACACACCTTGAGATCCCTGCGTCTGTCACTCACGCTCGACGACACCTTCGTCGTGAAGCTCGCCGTGGAGCGGAGGTCGGCGGTGTCGGCGCCGCTGCTCAAAGCATGGCAAACGAGGAGGGGTGGGGCCGGCCTTTCGGAAGGCAATGTGCCGGCTCTGCACAAGATTTCTCAGCCGCAAGCTGCAGTGTTGAGGCACCGTCTCCGGCAACGACGACTCCTGCTGCCAACACTACCGAGAGATGCGTGTGCAGCTTCTTCATGGAGGTGGCAGATGGAACTGAATCGGCTGTTCGCCCCTTGCCGGTTACCTGCAGCGACGTTGACAGAGTACAGGACGTGAGAAAGCCGCCAACTTCATTGTTGGCGTCGGTAAACAGCTGATACCTTTTGCCCATATTTTCTTCCTTTGAGTAGTACTATTTGTTTTGAATTGTGACGTGGCATCATCTGCCACCATATCATGCAAAGAGCCATTGTTTGTGTGGTCCTACAAGTTTATGACTGTCATTGTTTTCCAAGGGATCTGCCCATTATTTATCTTCTTCAGCTTTTATATTTTTTTCCAAAAATACTTCACAATATTGTCCCAGAAATAAAACATCCAGTGTTACAAAAAAACAGTATCTCACTTTTTTTAAAAGAAAACACAGTATCACTATCTGCAATACTAATCGAGTAGCTTGAAATGAGCAGAGAAACGACTGTTAGTTTTTTTTTTAATAAAAGTATGGTTTGCAGGATGGTAGACCGTGTACCAGGGATGGGTCTGTTGATCGCAGAGGCAATCCAGCATCCAGAAAGCACACTGGGAACTGGAGAGCCTGCTACTCAATTCTTGGTAAACAGAGCTGGTGTCTATCTATAGCATCCGGCATCCCAAATCCCAATCTGCATAGTGCAGAAGCAGACTTTACTGTTTCTGATGAATCTTTTTTATGCCTTCGGTAATCCTTGTTCCCCACAGGTGGTGAATTTTGCGGTTCCTTGGCATATTATGGAGTTGGGACAAACTTGGTTAGTTACCTGACTAAGGTGCAGAAGCAAAGCAATGTCAATGCTGCGAGCAGTATCGCCTCCTGGCAGGGAACATGTTACCTCACTCCCCTTCTTGGAGCATTCTTGGCAGATTCATACTGGGGAAGACACCGGACAATCGTGATTTTCCTGAGTATCTTTACCATTGTAAGTGTTGAAGCCTCTTAGCATCATTAAATCTATGGTTTATCTAATTACATTTTCAGCAAAAAGTTTGTTTGTCTGAACCTTTTTTTTTTTTTTTTGCAGGGAATGGTTCTACTTACACTTTCAGCAATGCTTCCTGCAAGCATCCACACAAGAGCCATCTCTCCACATGACGCCTTACCTTCTCTGGGCCTCTTCTTCACTGCTCTGGGCTTAGGTGGTATTTGGCCATGTGTTCCAACATTTGGCGCTGATCAATTTGATGATACTGATGGTGCAGAGAAGGTGCAAAAGGAGCAGTACTACAACTGGTACTTTTTCGTTGTCAATGGCGGTTTCTTCTTTGCAAGTACTCTCCTCGTGTGGATCCAGGAGAACTATGGTTGGGAATGGGGATTCGGTATCCCTACTCTGTTTTCAGCTATCGGTATTGCTGGGTTTCTAGCAAGTAGAAAGTTTTACAGGTACCAGAAACCCGGAGGAAGTGCGCTTACGAGGATTTGCCAGGTCGTGGTTGCTGCCATTCGTAAGTTCTATGTCGATGTGCCGAATGACAGCTCACTTCTTTATGAGATCCCAGGAAAGGAGTCTGCGATTGTGGGGAGCAGGAAGCTGATGCACACTGATGGACTAAGGTCTGATCCTTAGAGCTGCTAAAACCCTTGATTTTGTATTAGAACATACCTTGTTACATTTAGGTTTTTTGATAGTTATAGCAGATTAAAAAATTCAATAGCTCTTTTCTAAGATCCTGAACCAACCATTGTTACATTTAGGTTTTTTGATCGAGCAGCCACGGTTACTGACTCTAATGAAATATCTGGTGAGGTGCCTAATGCCTGGAAGCTTTGCACGGTCCCACAAGTGGAGGAACTGAAGATCTTGGCAAGGATGCTACCCGTGCTGGTAGCTGCTATAGTCTTCAACACTGCTGAAGCTTTGTTCCCGTTATTCATTGAACAAGGACAAGTCATGGATAACCACATCAACCGTTTCTCAATACCGCCTGCCTCTCTGACGACATTCAACTGCCTATGTATCCTTGTCATGGCCCCAGCTTATAACAAGGTAATCATGCCGTTGGTGAGCAAAATAACTGGCGTCAAGCGAGGATTGTCTGAGCTTCATCGCATAGGAGTTGGTATTTTTTTCGCAATGCTGTCACTGGTTGCAGCTGCAATGGTTGAGATGGTTCGTCTTGATATCACGAAGAAAAGAGACCGACTGCACGGTAGCGCTCCAGTTCCAATGAGTATACTGTGGCAGGCACCCCAGTATTTCTTCATAGGTGTAGCCAAGGTGTTCAGCGTGGTTGGCTTCCTTGAATTTGCTTACGAGCAGTCTCCTGATGCCATGAGAAGCTTATGCCAAGCTTTTTCCCTCATCATGGTCACCCTTGGAAACTATCTAGTCTCTTTCATGTTGAAATTCATCGATTCAGTGACGGTGGAAACCAGGAACATTGGTTGGATTCCAGATAACCTCAATGAAGGGCATCTTGATCGTTTCTTTTGGTTGATGGCAGGATTGCAGCTGTTGAATCTACTTGCGTTTGTGTATTGTGCCATGAGGTACAAGTCTAAACAAGCTACTTGAATTCCGTATCCTACTTCCGGCTTTGGGAGCTTGGGACTTGAGCCTATTGAAGGCTTCTAAAGTAGTGTAAATTTTGTGCTACATGTTATTGATCTCAAGTGTTGGAACAAGTTTATAGTTTTCGAATGGTTGATTCAGTTGTGTATGTGCATCATCATGATCTCTTTTTCATGTGATCTTGATCCTTTAACGCTATGTTTAAATTTACCTTTCTTCCAACTGGATGTTTTTCTATTAACACTGAGAGCAATATTACTTTGCCTTACCAATCTTCAAAAGATGGTTCAGTATGCGGATACTAATGTACCATTCATTTGTCAATCACATGCACTAGAGATATGCTGATCAAGGAAATAAAAGAATCTGTTACGGTGACAGTGGTTGGGTAAAAAATGTAGAGATTATACTGGTATGTTTGGCATTACTCAGGTGGTGTTAAATTTTTTTCCGTTTATTCATATTCTTTGTTGAGGACATGTATGCATCCTTTTTTTTTTGGTAAGTACATATATGCATCCTTGTATAGTCAACAGGCATAAAATGGAAATGTTGTGATTAATGAAGTATTTTAGTGTATTGTGAACATTTGTTGGGGTTTTAGTACTTACAAATACGTTTCTCTATTCTGAAAGGCTTTCCATTTAATTTAGAATTTAATAAATTAATGTTCCATAGACATTTTTTTATTTGAAATGTTAGCTCATCACAGACGCAATTTAATATTGTTCCCTACCCCTCCCTGATTTGTCTTAATTAATATGTGTATCTAATATGCAAATTAAATTTGCGGCCGTGGGTACCTTGCAAATAAATTTTAAATTTGTGGAATTCAAAAGTACAAGAAGTTTGATTTGCACTGTCAAGCTAGCCCCATATGCCTTCAGAAGTGACCATAATACTGACATTTAGTCTTACAGAACCTGCATGGATATTAGCTGAAATCTAGGTTCTGAGTTTCTACAGTCAATTTGCCACATGGGTATTATCTGCCTTCGATACTTGTCCAATTGGAAAAATTCAGAAATGTAGGGACGTTCCATTATTCCATAGAAAAACTTACATCATCAGTAGTTGTAGGAATGATGCACAGAAGATATAGCGTATAGGGAAACCACACATTGTCCCGTTCCTAACTGAAGATTCAACTCTCAGAGGTGTCTCTAAAATCAACAGTGTAGAATGGACTACAATTTCTCTCTTAATCAATACTATATCAGTTGATGCTCGAGATACCTGGGTTGGTAGGCTCCAGATGGAGAGTTCCTGTAGGCTGTACCCCTTCAATTGTTCCTGAGTGTGTTCGTACTATTGTACAGGGATTACATATTGAGTTTCTCCTGTGACAAAGTATGATCTAGAGGAAATTTCTAATTTAGCTCTAGAAAAGTTCCTAGTTCCTTTCTTGGCCTAAACTGAAAAAAGTTACCTATATGACCTAAGTTGTAACTTTCATTCCTTTCTTAGCCTTTTCGTCACGGTGTTAAATTTGTGCTGAAATGACCATTGCGCCCCTGACTTGAATAAAAATGTAAAATTTATTTTCAAAATTATTTAATTATCCAAAATTCCAGAATAACATAATTTCAGACAATTAATTATTTAATTATTTATTTTCGAAATTATTTAATTGACCCATATTTAATTATGATATTCGAGAATTTAGGACAATTAAATAATTTCAAAAATAAATTTTACATTTTTATTCAAGTCAGGGGCACAATGGTCATTTCAGCACACATTTAACACCGTTAGCACTTAAAACTGACGGAAGGGCCAAGAAAGGGATGAAAGTTGCAACTTGACTCATATAGGTAACTTTTTTTTAGTATGGGCCAAGAAAGAAACCAGGAATTTTTCTAGGGCCAAATAAAGCATTTCCTCTATAATGTTGACTTGTTAGGATAGTACTATCTCCGTCACAAAATAGATGTCGTTCTAATTACCTCTGGACACGGTAATTAAAGAGAGGTGAAAGAGGTGGTTCACATGAAACGACGAGAAGAGAGATAGAGATATATTGAGAAGAAAGAAATGTGTATTGAGAAGTGAGAATAACAAATAATTTAATTTGTTTTTGAAAAATAGAATGACACGTATTCAGACTAAATATTAGAATGAAAAGGGGTCATCACGTTCGCTCTAAAATGTTAGAAACTAGGTGAGGGCCCCGCGCGTTGCCGCGGGCACTATTAATATTATGTAGGCATACAAAAATTTAAAGACATCAATTTAAACTTTCAATGAACAATCAGTAGCACAGATAATTGCCCCTTCTTTTTAACTGTGATAGAAACTCATGTAGAAAACAGTTTATATTCATAAAAGCACGACACATCAGAAGCTTATATGAGAACCATTATTAAGGTAACAACTTTTACAACTGTTGAGGTAAGAAACATCCAAATTCACAATAAATTGAGGTGTCTTCTAAAAATAAAATGATATCTACAATTATGTTTGGCTACCACCTGAAAACCAAGGAACTAAGACAACCCTTGAAAAGCTGATTGTAAAATCTACATATTTAGTTGACAAATACAAAACCCATAATTATACAATTATGTACCATTGAAGTGAGTAGACAATTGCCGACACACAGAATGGGTGGAACCGATTTGAAATCCACGTGGAAATCATTGGCACAGCCGGCCAACACTCCATCTAGTGTATCATCTCCAGAAGCAGGGTCCGCAAGCTGTGGAAAATAGAAAACTTAATGTTCAAACCAAAAAAAAAAAAAATTGTACGGCAGAAACAGCATTTCAGCAAAATGACAGTATTTAAATCCTTTTTCTGTGCGAGTGGAAAGGCTACATAAATAGAGTGGACTTGACGAAGTTCATGGCTTCATAAAAATGAAGAAGGAAGAAAAATCATTGAAACAGTGTATACTGCAGCGTGTTGCATGGCATTACCTAATTCGCATGTTTTCATGTGACCTGTCTCTAGAGGCAAGCTCACACATGCTTGCAAATATCCAACAAAAGCAAAAATATTCGGTACATCAAATTGGAATCAATTGTAGTAAGTAATCTAGGATGCTCAGCTATTATCATTTCTCCAGATTCACTCATGGAATCGCAACTGAACGATAGAATATCGAATAGCATCAGCAGCATCAAACTTCTGCCTGCTATTTGTGTATCATAAAGAGAGAGGAGACGGCAGACCTTATTTGTGGGCACCGTCGCATTGCTAGCCAGGCAGCAGATCTTGTATCCGGCTTCTCGTAGCTCCATCCTCCATTGTCATGCATCTAGACTTCCCAAATGGCAAACCACTCAGTACACCAGGCGGAGACTGCTTTTTAGGCTGCAAAAGAGAAACGGAACTTAAATCACATCTAATCATCAACAATTCATATGAGCTCAGATCATTCATCTGTCCTCTATCCTTTTGCAAACTAAAAAAAAAAACCATAGCAAAAAGGTACTGGCATTAGTTGTACATACGTTGGTAAAACATAAACACATGAGCCAAACCTACTATTTGTGATGGTCCACAGCAGCCTGCAAAGCCAAATGGAAAATTATTACGATAGGTTGTAATGAAAATACGATAAGAGATTGTACGAAGCAGTAAGAGGAAAGTTTATATGACGTAGTAATGACATCTTTAAGAAAGATTACTGAAAATGTTGTTGGAGACAACATTGTGAGCACTATTAGCCTATTAGCATGCTCTGTTATATTGGTCCTTTCATAGCCTATTAGCATGCTCAGTTATATATTGGTCCTTTCAGAAAAGCAAATACACAATTCTTCTATGGTGTCTGAAACAACTAAAACAAAGGTTAGCAAGAGTTGTCATCTTAAGAAGCATGGGCTGAAGACGATAACTGTATAGATTATTTCAGTCTGCATATTTCGATGGCAGGCGGTTTAACCATTTCTCCACTTCTAGCAATTTCACCTTTTTCTCAACTGAATCCAATTGAAAGAAGAAATAAAAAACCTATGGAACAAAAAGACTGAATCATAAGCAGCAGCTGTTTGACCCTATGAAACCATGGGGGATTTAAACATACGCAATAGAGCATAAAGCAGAGTCAGATCAAGGAAGCAGCACACACCTGCATGCTTGAGAAGGTGAACGTTCACAAATCGCACAAATCGCTGAGGTTGGTCGGTGCCTTCTTGATCCTGTTCCTGAACGGTGGCAAGAACCATGACCAAAGCTGCAGTCGACGGATATGAATAATCACTTAATCAGACTTTGAACTGTGAAATTGAATAAATAGGGGAGAAAAAGGATATTTTTTTTTTGAACTGGAAGAAAAATGATTGACCTAACAGAGAAATGGAAAAAATCACTCGCAATGTGGAATTGAAATTAGCAATCAGAATGTAACACAGTTTCTCCAGATGAATAAATAATCTATAATAAGGCACCATGTGAGAGGAGCAAGCGTAATTTTAATATCACTTGATGGTATAATTACCCATGTTCTGCATACCTTGACAAAACATAGGGAATTGAGCCAAAAATAGACCACATATGTAAAAGAAATAAGGAGTGCGTTCTTATCCTTCAACTTGCAATGATCCGTTGCAGTCTGCAAAAACAAATGTGGAGTTATTATGATGTGGTACAAATTATGAAGATATAAGAGAATACGGTGCAGGAAGAAAAAAGTATGAGGCCACAAAACTATGAGGATTCAAAATTTCTTTGTTGAGAACATTGCGACTACACCGTATACATCGCAACAAAAGAAACCTTCAAACAACTAAAAGTTACTCTGTAACAATATATGATTGTTGGGGATTTAGAAACAAATATGGTCAGGGAACACAACGAAAGTGATTTTGGTATTACTCCTTGCAAGCATATGTCAAAAGCTTTTAGATGATGATCTTTCTTTTAAAGCTGGTTCATGCATCAGGGACTGGCAGGCCAGTCATAATATTGTGCACAGAAAAGAGAAGAAATTATTTATACACATTTAAGACAAAACAGAATGCTTGTTTATTATTATGATAATATTATATGTACGAAAGTGTAATAGATTTGTCCGAACCGTGGTATTTATTTCCAGCTCTAATCAGTTTATTAATCAATTATAATTATCATTTTACAGTGTAGGGCTCTTTGAAATCCACATGATCAGCCCATTCTATTTACAAATTTTCGTTCAGGAACATGTATGATGTATCAGAACTATTCTAAAGTTCATGTTATAAGTTTCCCTGTGCTAGTAGCTCTTGTACAGTTGTACTCACACTCCATTGTAATGGAAAATAAAAATAACTGCATGACCAACAACAGCTTACCCGTTAATCTCATGCGGTTATTTTTTTTTCCCCCTTATTCCTCATGGTTTTCTTGTCCCAAAAGGGCACCAGGTAGCAAATTAACTAATACAGTGTGAGAATGATATTTTAAATCCTATAAAAATAGAGCAATTCAAAAATTGAGTTCAAGAGTCCAAACAGAATAGGTTATACGCTTTCCAGATCAATATTAATTTACCATTATTCGAATAAAAAAGACACTATAGTCAATAATTTGTTGCAAACCTTCTAACCGTTTAATATGCAGAAGACAAAAAACACATATGGAGTATAATAGTTGCTTTTCAATGTAACATATGTAAATAAGATTCAAGATCCAGATGGACAGAACATGAGCCGCTTAATATGCGGAAAGAGATGATGATAGCAATCCACATACTATCAGAACTCAGTAGGCGACACTTCAAGTCATGGATCTGTTCACTCATAATCCCAGTTCAGCATTAAGGTGTAATTGGTTTATTCACATTAAATACTACCATCGTGAAAAGTAAAAGAACACACAATTTTTTCGCACTCTGTAAATCAGCTGAAAAATTGGGATAGCAAGAGTAGAGATAATCACCTTAGCTAGCAAACATTTTTTTGGCAGTCTGTAAAAGACCAAGATGTAATCTGGAACTTTTCAGCCTGTATGCTTTCACCTGCAGCCAGTTTCACCGTGTTTCCATTAAATAAATAAATGGAGCACCTAAAGAACAGACAGCGCTAATCCAGAGAACAAATGGGAAAACTGTGCATCCATAGGCATGAAGTGTAGGAAAAAAAAGTGCAGAAGAACAGACGAACCGTCACACGTAGCTTGAGGTTAGCTGATGGTCTCCTCGGTGCTGTCCATCGATGGCAGCAAGAAAGGAAGGACGGACTTCTGGTCAGCCGGGCCTGAGACGGTTAGGAGGATGGTGGTCGGTAAGGCAGCGGAGGGGACGAAGACGCACCCCGAAAGCAGGGCGGCTAGGCTGCAGCGCAGACATAGATCGGGGCTGAGGACGGCCGGGCGTGGCGGGGCGGGTACAGGGCGCCGAGATCTGCTAGCTAGGCTGTGCGAGGACCTGCGATAGAGAGGATGAAGCAGAGCAGCGGCGGATCGACCCGATCCAAAGGCCGAAGGTGCTGGCGGATGGATCGAGAGGGAAAGCGGCGAGGACGCCAGGTCTGTGAGAGGGAGGAGACGAACCGGTGAATCGACCCGATCCAGAGGCCGGCGGCGGTGGCCGTCTCCGCGCGGTGACGCATGGCAACGGCCTGGCGGGACGGGGGACGCCGGGGCAGGAGCGTGCGGCGACTGCGGGGAGAGGACGACGGGGAATCGGGGCTGGGTCGGGGAGGAGACGGGGAATGCTGCTGGGGAAGATGATAAGGCTTGGAGGCAACGGCTGAGATGATCACGCGAAGTCGACCGGACGGTCAGGATCGGCGGCGCGGAAGGAACAGTAAACAGTAGCGCAACAGTAAAACAGTGGAGTGACGGGAGAAACAAAGGATTTTATATGATTCCCATGTTAATCCGAAAAAATAAGAAGACAAAATTACCCACCACTGCTATTATGAAACAATTAGTCAGAAAACCCCGTAAAAATATTTATAAATAGCTAAATTCAGAATAATAAAAAATCCAAAATACCCTTCAGACATATTTCTAAATTACCCACCATGCCATTATGAGTAAAAAAATAGCTAAATTCGGAATAATAAAAAATACCCTTCATACCTATTTTTAAATTACCCTCCATGCCAATACAAGTAAAAAAACCTGAATTCGGATTATAAAAAAATAGCTTAAAATATCCCTAATTCTTATTTTTAACTTACCAACTATACCATTATGACCACAAAATAGCTAAATTTTGGAATAATAAAAATATATAATAAACACTTAATCCCGATTTCAAAATACACCGTGATATTTTTAGCTAGCATGGCACATTATCAAATACCCCGATTTTTAGCATGACACATTTCCTTTGAAAAATTTATTTGTAGCATGACGCATTCATTTTTTCTTCCATGATATATGTTAGTTATTTAGCATGCCACGTCTCAACCGACCTCACTTCTAAAATAAAATCAAATACATTGTTAGATAAGACACAATTTAAGATAAATGATGACTCATCTCACACTCAAATTGAGAGACGGTGAGAAATTCTCCAATCTGTTTTCTACTTTTTTTATAAATATGAAATATAAATGAACAATAATAATAAACTATGTTAATTTTATATAATAATATAAAATATTATAAATATTATAGTAAGTCAAGCCGTCCAAATACGCAGACAGCCATACTAGTTTCAAGTGCAAACTATAGTCGAGCACAAAGCAAAAGAAGCCATCCTACTGTACTGAACTTAGCTACATCGCCTCTCCGTGTTTCTGCAATTGTGGCCAACACCATCAATCAACATGTATTTTTCCTCCCTGCGTTTCGCCTGGGCCACTGCTTACTGCAGCCCACGAGTCGCATTTGTTCATGGGCTGCTATTTTGACGGTGGCCGGGTTTGATTTCGTAGCCTGCTAGTAAGCAGGCTCTATTGGCCAGGTTTGATTTCGTAGCCTGCTAGGACGACGATGCAACAATGTACATTGGTGTCAAGTTTCAAATTCAAAGGTATCTTATGAATTAAGATAAAAAAATTGAAAACAATTACAAAATAGTAATTGTGTGTCACAAACATGAGTTTTCAAAATTGTAAGGTGCTACAGACAAACTCAACTTTGTTGATGTGTTACAAACGAAGCCATCTTTTCTCAGTGTGTCTCAGATATTTTTTTCTTTTTCTTAATGGGCCTCATACATGTCGACGGTGGCCGGAATTAATTTCGTAGCCCACTGATTAACCGGCTCTATCGGCCTTTTTCCTTCATGGGTCGGGTGGAGTAAAAATCTACCCACGACGAAAACGATCTCAGGTGAAAAATGACATCTATACCCACGCCATGGGTGAAAATTGACACCCAGGCCCACGTTTCGGGTGGGTGTCGGGTGCCCATCGGGTGTAGCACAAAAATACATAAAACACATGTATAAAATAAAAAAATCAATAAATATACTCATGTTTATCATCTCACGGCATGAAAGTTCGGCAAATAGATATTATAAAGTCACATTCATAGTCACAATAATACATCTCCCACAACAATTAAAAGAAGGTTTATCATCATCTTAAACTCACGAGAATAGGGATGGGGTGATGGCGTCGCTTTTGGAAGTGAGAAGGCATGGATAAGCTATAATTGGATCGCCCAAGGGTGAAAAACGAGACCCACTTTTCACCCAAATCCGAGTCGGATCGGGTGCGGGTGACATCCATGGGCGAAAAGTTGCACCCACAGCCATGCCCATCGGGTGTAAAGTATAAACCCATCGGGTGCCCGCACCCATGGGTAAAATTGCCATCTCTACATGTTACATAGAAAATTTAAAAAAAAAAAATCATAGAAAAATTTGAAAAAAAATAACACCATGCACAAGATATGAACCTGCAACCTCCTCATCTAATCCAAGGTCTCTACAAGCTAAGCCACACTCCTCTTTGTTTCAGTGGTGTCATATGTTTTTTTGTTATCTTTATTATACTACTTAAAAAGTCTGAAGGAGATCGTCGACTGAAATTTTCGTTTTTCGTCCTGCCCGTACACACTACGTAATCGAAACGGCAAGTGATCTATTGTTACTCGGCCTGCCAGATTGTCCGCAATGTCCGTCTAAATCGTGACCGATTCCAAAACGGGTTGATTGTTATTAGATTTCCTCTCCACAACGCCTACCCAGACACAAACCTTACTGTAATCACCGCTTGACAGCCCCGACGCACTCAGAATATTTGAGCAAATACGTTTCAATACGTGCTCAAAAGAGAATAGGGATAAGGTTGAATTTCGGAAACTTTTTGCATGGGAATGAAAGAGGAGGTCGTTGTGAATCCGTTTTGCTCCTCAACAGTAATTCTAACGCTTTGTTTTCATGCGTTGGCGAGCTTCAGTTTGCAGCAATGGCGTCTGTGGGGCTCCTGAATCCTGATCGACTTGATACGGAGGAAGAAGAACATGTGTTATATGGGCTCTGGGCGATGCTGGGCTGAGGGTGAAGATTCGGCCCGCAAAGAATGTTTTGTTATATGGGCTGAGGCTTCAAGGAGTATTATTTCAATGGTCAGAGAGAGGGCAGATCAGCTAGATTTAGAACCCAGTTAGCTACGAGAATTGATTGATTATATCTTTTTTTTTTGTGTAACTGATTGATTATATCTTACCTCTCACGCAAGGCTACTTTTCTTTGCATCCATAATTTTAATTTTATTTACACCTAAAAACATAATAAGAAAAGTAGAAATTTATAAGGTCGTAACAGAGTGCTCACCTTATTTTCTCTAAAAAAATAAACAGGTAAGTTTTTTCATACGACCGAAGTAAAAAAAAAAAGATTGAATTTGGATTTGATTTTAGCAGCATGTGCACCAAATCTGATATAAGTACCGTGTGGTTTTCTGGATGTTAGTGGAAATCACTCAGTGGTATATCGTGTGCATGTTATTTTACCATAAATGTTTAATCGCCAAAAAAAATTACCATAAATGTTATCACCAGTGCAACTAGCTATCTTGTGATTTTTTTTTCCGTTGCAACGCACGGGCAATTTTCTAGTACGATAATACAAGGCTAAAATGAACGCAGCGGAGCAAGCCACACACCCTAGTTGCTTATCATTGAAAGCATAATGCTGAGCAACAGAGGTACTACAGTAATCAGTACCCCTAGTTGAGATCTTCAAGTTATAACTAGGGGTACTGATTACCAATTAGAAATTGCTTGGTATATCCGATAGGTTGGAAAGGAAGATAGATAATAAAAATTAGTGACCTACTTAATTATGTGTCTGCTTGTATGTGAACAGATGACTTTATCATCATTTGTTTATTCAGCAAACTATATATATATCAGCAATCATCTGACGAGGCATTAATTGAAGGAGTTTCTTTGGTCTTATGGTGCAGATTGGTCTCAACTAACTAACACAGTTTCAATAGTTTGCATTTAGTTCCTGCTGTACCTGAGACTGAAGACCAACTTCTAACAACCAATTATTCATACGAATCGAATATATGGAGCATAAATTTTATATTCCTCTCTACATAGAGCACTTGGAAGGCGAATATAGTTCTTATCCAAGCCTGAATCGGGCCGCCAGTACGTACTCCTACATCTGTGCAGAAGGATGACTGATGTAGTATCCATGTCTGCCTTACAAACTCACCATGCTGCAAGCTGCAGGGACATGTATTCCTGTTCCTACTTGTAACATGGAATTGAACGAGCAACTATGAGCGAACTCTTAAATTAATGGTTGAATCTCCTCGACAAGCATGCATGCGATTCTGGAACACTACATTCCATGGAAACAGTTCTATTCTCGTACGAGAGTCTTGAATTAGCAAATTTCAACTGTAGATATATACTACGAGGCGCATATTCCTCGTCCTACTTTTGCCAATGACGCTGGCTACTTAATGTAAGGGATAGGCATCTCAATCCTTACTTTTTATTTTGCACTCATGTCAATCTCGTGGTAAAAATGAAAGCGACATGCTGATTAGATCACTGTTGCTATTGGGCACCATGCACATGCGTACGTAGAAGGTACATGTTTCTGTCGGTGACCCCATGAAAGAGACGGCCAAACCATGCAAGTCCATCTCGATGCGTCTATCTCTGTACCGAAGAAAGACGACACAAAATATGTAACTTGCTTAAAGTAGTGGTCTTTTTTCACTAGAGAACGATCACGTAGTCCTCCTGTGCAAATAGAATAGCAGAAAATTTTCCAAAAGTGCGAATTTCTCTCACTTTGGCATATATGGTTTCCATGTTTTATGGATGTAATAGTGCTAATTTCATTCTGATACGTGCACGATATCTTACATATGCAGTAGATAGGAAACAGTAGAGAAAAATATCATTGGACCACCAGACACATCAATAAACAGGAAAATAAGGTAATGCATACAACGTCGAAATCATAATATTGCAACAATATTGGACAACATATCACAATAAATTGTTTATGTATCCAGTATTGTTGGTCTGATAAGCATCATAAAATTACAAGATGTATGCATAGGTTGAAGCACTGTAACCACTCGTGAGTAATAAGGATGGCCATATATATTTTCTTCTAGCTAGTAGCTAAAATCAGATCTGCAGTGAATATTTGTATTACCTAGTCCTTGAAATATCACATCTGTTTGAAAGGCTTTGGCGACCACTATTGGTTGTGCTTGAAACATTCTCAAACGGCACATTCGTTTCAGTTTTTTGTATATTCGCTTTTCTATCGCCCACTTGTATGCCTCTCGTCCTAATGTGCACTCCCATCCAGATGCAAGCATCATAGCAGCCTCAAATAATGCACAGATCCATTCATTGCCCAAGCTTCACAAAAACGACCAGACGTTCTGTCTGAAGCTACGGTTGCTCTACTAATAGTTTGGTCGTGGGGAAAAAGACGAGCGGTATGACTACGAAGGATCCCACACACATGCCAACAATGCCAGCTAGCATGTTTGCCACTTTGTTTCATTTCTAAAATATATTCGAGCCATGTACAATAACATGAAGCAATGCAACTCAATTTGAAGTATCTTGCTACGTCAACGCAGTTTGGAATTCGCATTGACCATCAGCATACATTATCGGCAGCATACGTGGAAGACAATGATGTGACAGATCTTTCCAACCCATGATAGTTTAGGTTTGCCTCAGTTATTCATCGGAGAACGATGGTAGATTGTCCTACGTGCCACTAGAAAATTTTCATTGCAGAGTACGAAAAAATAATTGAACTTGTACGTATTTCATGGAATATATATAGGAGAAATAAATTATGTACCCACAGCTGGATTGTCCTTCGAAAGTAGAAAAGCACTCAATGCTATTACTATAACAGCACACACTGGACCCGAAAAAGTTTTGATATTTATATTATTTTACCTAAAACTCTGTATTTTGTAACAAGCATTTTAGGAAAAACGAAAGGAACGAGCTCTAGGTACACCCACCCAACACGAGCTGTCCATGATACATGTCACATGATGTTTTGTTTGCATACAAATACAAGTGTCGGCAAGATACATTTAGCCATCCTTCCGGAAGAGAGCCGCCAGCAGTTTTGAAAAGTGATGACCACCAGTATGCGTGATATCCCGTGCATTTCTTTTAGATCATCTTCGAAACCATGTATGTCTATTTATTTATTGTCTCAATCGATCCAGCTACGTATTCAAGAATGAAACTAACGCCTACATTTCTACGTAAAAAATTAACTGGCCGATCCCTTTCCTTCCTACTTCTTGTGTCTTTCAAGCTTCGTCACTTGTACATACTACAAAATTGCATAATGGCATGTGACATATCTGGACAAATAAAGCCAATGTAGCAAATCATTCTCCTATCAACCAGTGGTGCGTTTGATATTATCTCTTCATCAGTATGCATGGGATTACTGGAATTTCCAAGCACTTACGTAGTACACCTCCAGTAGCAGGTGTATGTTCATATATACTGTCACACTCACTAGGTCCATTCTGAGAGAGTAGCCAAGTTTGACAAGTCTTAACCAGCACTGGATGATTGGTCTACCATTTTTGGACCATACTTGACCCTTCTCTATCGACATCAATAATCTTGATGTGCCCATCTTAACTTTTGATCCATCCGGGCACGTAAAAGCAACATGATATCCATCGAAAACTGTGCATGATTATCTCGTAACCACCTCACAGCGCCACGACCCTTGGTCATATTAGTATAGTTTTATCCTATAAATAAGAGGGACGCGTGCCGTCCTCATCACCGACGACACGCATACAGTGATGGCTTCTTCTTCTTCTTCTCGTCCGGCAATGGCGGCACTGGTGATGGCAGCACTGCTGTGCCTCCAGCTAACCGGCGGCGCGACGGCGCAGCTGTGCGAGGACTACTACGACTACACGTGCCCCGACGCGTACAACATCGTGAAGCGTGTGCTGATACAGGCGCACAAGTCTGACGTGCGCATCTACGCCAGCCTGATCCGGCTGCATTTCCACGACTGCTTCGTCCAGGGCTGCGACGGCTCGCTGCTCCTCGACGGCGTACGGGGCGTCATCAACTCCGAGAAGGGCGCGCCGCCGAACAACGGCTCCGCGCGCGGGTTCCCGGTGGTCGACGCCGTCAAGGCGGCGCTGGAGAACTCGTGCCCCGGCGTCGTCTCCTGCGCCGACATTCTCGCCCTCGCCGCCGAGATCTCTGTCGAGCTGGTACGTACGTACGTGCACTGCAGTGTGTAATTGATTGGTGACGTACGTACGGATACGGTAGGTGCTGCGTGGTTCTCATGAGGCATGCACGAGGATTTAAACGCTGCACAGTTCATATCACGATATCATTTCCATTAGTATCTACACCTTGCACACAACTGGCCACGCCACCTACATAATAATCATTAGCTATTTTGCCTCTAAGTTCTTACTATTACAAGGCGACACAAATGGATATAGACACTATAGGCCAATAACACACACACACCCCCCGACAACTTGTGACAAATAATTTGCATCAATATTCACTCACACCTCCACCACCATTGAAAGATGTGGTGGTTCCACAATTATCCTATGAAGCTTGAAATAAATAGTATGAGTAGATTTATTTTCAAAATTAATTTTTACAAGTATAAATTCATATTTTAAATACAAACTATACTATAATTAATTATTTTTATTTGCTTTAAATATCTTTTTCCATGGATAGAAATACTTGGCTACATATGCAGCCATAGCCCACAGGTTTTATTTGCAGGGAAAATATTCTTCAGATAGTCGCCAGTAAAATATAATGGCACGAAGGAACCTACTACTTCCTCCGTCCCATAATATAAATGATTGGGTGAGTTTGAAAATGTCCCATAATATAAGGGATTGAAGGGTAGAAGTGGGTCCCACATGAGTATATTCTTTCCTCTCCCCTCCCCTGTCCAGCCAAACCTTATCCCCTCGTGCTCGGATCGGGATCCACTGCCTTCACCGGATTTGAAGGCAGGGAAACATCTTCAGCTGCATACAGTGCTATCAGTCTTGGCACATCTTCAGCTGCATACATTAGATCTGCTGGTAATAACTCTCTTTTTTTTTTAATGCCCCACGTACAAACAGTCCGGAGGCCCTAGGTGGGGTGTGCTTCTGGGTAGGCTGGACAGCAAGACGGCCAACTTCGCCAGCGCATCCAACCTGCCGTCGCCGTTCGATAACCTCACCGTGCTGGAAAAGAAGTTCAAAGACGTCGGCCTCAACAACGTCGACCTTGTCGCTCTCTCTGGTGCACAAACATAATAACTACCGCTGCTGCTCATCCATCACTTCTTTATCCGAACAAAATTAAACACGTTTAATTAAAGCTGTAATCGCAAAAAAAAGAAAAATTAACGCTGGTCCTGAAATGTCATCACGTAGGGGCACACACATTTGGCCGCGTGCAGTGCCAGTTCGTCACGGACCGGCTGTACAACTTCAGCGGGACGAACCGGCCGGACCCCACCCTGGACCCGGCGTACCGGGCGTTCCTGTCGCGGCGGTGCCCGCTGAACGGCATTCCCTCGGCCCTGAACGACCTCGACCCGACGACGCCGGACACCTTTGACAAGAACTACTACAACAACCTGGAGGCCAACCGGGGCTTCCTCAACTCCGATCAGGAGCTCAAGTCGGCGCCGCTGGCGCAGGGCGTCACGGCGCCGATCGTCGACCGGTTCGCGAGCAGCCAGGCCGCCTTCTTCGCGAGATTCGCGCAGTCCATGATCAACATGGGGAATATTAGCCCAACCACTGACCCATCCAAGGGAGAGATCCGGAAGAACTGCAGGAAGGTCAATGGAAGTTAATTGAGAAGGGAGTTAATTAGTACGTGGAGGATGTGCTTAAGGAATGGAAAGCGCGTTGCAACATTTTTATTGTTAAGGATCATCAGACGATGTGAAGCTCATTTGTTATTGTTATAGTCATGTCACTTTTATGAAATATGCAATAAACATGGGAAAATGTTCTGCTGTTAGTTTATAAAAATGTTCTATTGCTCCTCGACCGCAGTGTTCACTTCACATGAAAGTTAAAATGACGATATTTTGAGAGGGCCTTAAATCACGGCAGTATCAATATATTTGTGCAATGATTAAGTTGTGGTATACTTCAAATATTTGTCGTGCCTCTAGCCACATGACATCAGTTGGTGCAACTGTTTGGACCTTTCAAGCAGCAGATCGGTGTCTCCTTGCTTGTGTTTCGTCAGTTAGTGCAAACAAAAAAAGCAACTACGTCTTCATGGTTTGAAAATTGTTTTGTGAACAGTATAAGATTTTCTACCTGCTTCTATATGTAGCACGAATTCCATCTCTGTTGAAATACAATTACATAAGACTTCAACTATTTAAAAGTTTAATATTGATATACAAACTAATAACATCATATAGTAATAGTTTAAAAGAGTGACTCCTTGAAGACTTAAAAGTTGACACTCCGGAAAGGTCAGACTCACCTTGAATCCTTTGTGTGCGACAAGGAGATGGTGACCAGGCCACCATGCTCAACACTGGCACTTCAATGGGATAGTGGTGAACATGAGGAGGTTTCGATAGATTGAGAGATCGTTAGGCAGGATATTCGCCCAAGTTTGTTCCTGTCTTTTTAGCAGTTCCATTTTTCTTTTGCGATTACACAGTACAACTCAGACACTCACAACCTACGCACATTCACTTCTTTAAACGCATATACACAAACCCATCCTTATGAGCATCTTCGAAGACTGAACCAGCAAATACTAAAATTGACGAAGTCACCACTGATGCCTCGCAGTCGACGGCCACATCGCCTACCACTGAAAGCACAATGCCATTTAATCTTAGAAAATTCGCTCCCACGAGGAGTTAAACCCAGGGCATGAATGTGATACTAAGGCTCTTGTAACCATTAGGCTACAAGCCCTTTCGCTTCTTAGAAGTTCCATAACAATATTTACGCCAATTTCTTTATTGCTGCATTGGACGATGATGAATATAAAGAAGGATTAGTATTGTAGATGATGAAATAGTGATCTAGTTATCCGTCTATTCTGTGTACAGAATAAGTAACCATCTAATGCCTAAATGATTGCATCAGCTGCTTTGGTCACATCGTGCGGATCAATCCAAATTGGACACCACAGTTTTCAGTAGGTTGGCTTTGATTCCCACTGTTTACTGAGAAATACTAATGTTGTTTTCAAATGAAATAGATAGCAAAATATTTTCTAGTAACTGCAGAACAAAATCATGGTAGGGGTATAATTGAAGCGCGTTAGATGTAAAGAGTATCATGTGAAAAGGTTCAATGTATTCAGGAATAACTCTACGAACCTCGTTTGCTTCATTGTATCCACAGTAATGGCATATATAGAACTCTAGAACGGTGAAACACTTCACGTGATTTTTAAAAGGTAAAGGCTTATTATTCAGCCAAATTGCATCATCAGCTTGTTGGACTAGCCACAGCTGTCTCGGCGAAGGCCTACATGTCCTTGTTGTTGGCAAAAGGTGTCCAATGAAAGAGACTCCCGAACATGTGTATTAACCTCCATTCCTCAATCCTCAACACAACGCCAACGTTTAATATTTCTTATTTTATTTGGACATGACACGATTCAAGTGGACGATCTAAGAATTATGTATCACAAGATAGTGGCAAGTAGCTAGGGTACAATCATTGTATACATGTGTAATGAAAAAAAAGGGGCAACTATGTTTTTACCCTCTCCCTGAACTCTAATTGTAATTTTACCCTATTTTTTGACTTTGTGATTTTACCTCTGGTTTTTCAACCTGAAGCTATAGAGGTTACCCCTCCTGGGGGTAAAATCGCAATAGAATTATTGAGATTTTACCCCTACTAAGGGTAAAATCTGGCTTCAGGTAAAAAACCCAGGGTAAATCACAAAGTTGAAAAATTAAGAGTAAAATCACAATTAGAGTTCGAAGTGAGGGTCATTATTTATCTTGAATTTATGGACCACATCAACTTTATGGACAAATCATTTAATCAGCAAGAGAATGATTGAACAGAAGCGTGCTACGTCCCAAGTACACCATTCTAATAACAACTAGGATGGCTGCCCGCGCAATTGAAAATATTTTTTATATTATTATTGAAAATTAACATAGTTTATTATTATTATTATTATTATTATTATTATTATTATTATTATTATTATTATTATTTGTACTCTATATTTATAAAATAGTAGAAACAGATTGGAGAGTTTCTCACCATCCCTCAATTTGAATGTGAGATGAGTCATCATTTATCTTGAATTGTGTCTTAGCTAACCCATTGTATTTGATTTTGTTTTAGAAGTGAGGTCAATTTAAACGTGCCATGTTAAACAACAAACAAATGTCATAGTAGTAGTATAAAGAATGGGTAGTGCTACAAAGAAATCTTTTCCAAAAAACATGCCATGCTAAAAATAAGAGATTGTCCCGATGCTAGCTAGATGTATGGCGGCATATTTTTATAATAGTGTATTTAGAAATAAAAATTAAGTGTATTTTGGATATTTTTATTATCAAAACATTTAGCTATTTTAGACTCATGGTATAGTGGGTAAATTAGAAATAAAATTAGGTATATTTTTATCTCTTTTTATAATCCGAATAAAGTTATATTTTGAACTTAGAATACTTAGAAATAGGTGTGAAGGGTAGTTTTGGTTATTTTTTATTATTTTGAGTTTAGCTATTTTTGGACTTATAGTGGCATGGTGGGTAATTTAAAAATAGGTGTGAGGGGTATTTTTGTCTATTTATTATAATTCAGAATTTATCTATTTTGACACATAATGGCATGGTGGGTAATTAAGAAATAGTTTTGAGGGTATTTTTAATATTTTTTATTATTCCGAATTTATTTATTTTATAAATATTTATATGGGGTTTTGTGATAATTTTTTCATAATTACAGTGGTGGGTAATTTTCTTTTCTTATTTTCTTGGATTAATGTGGAAATTTCTAGCATTTTATAGCGAACGTGGTGCCACCTTTTCGACGTCAAATATATATATAATAGATACTGGTCAACATCACCATTAGAAGTTAATGTATGAAACGATGCATGGGCCAATAGAACAGCAAAATACCGTGTCAGCATACTGTCCTATATGAATACATTCGAACACACTAAAGTGTTTCAGTACTACTCCCTCTGATTTTTTTTATTGATGTTGGCTAGTTCAGATTCCCTTCAAATTTCAACAAAATAATTCGGAGGGAGTATACATTAATATTTATTTACCATGCAGCCGTATCCAAAAAAGAACATGCAAAGATTTATTCCGTTTTCTTACTCACATGACTGCTTGTAGACTTATCACATTGCGATCAAGTCTGAAGAAAATTAAATTCACACGAACAGTTCAGTTCTTGCGACAATCCAGGAGAGTTCCTGCGTTCTAGACGGACCCTGGATTTTGGGATAGAGGATAACCACGATTGGGGGCTGAAAGCCACGCACAGAAGTCAGAAGATACATCTCTCTCAAACTGCATGTATTAATATTGGCAGGTCAACGTCACAGTCCTACTTTTGCACTTGTGTGTCAACTTGCTGTGTTTGTAACTTGATGTCCTTATCAATTTTCACTATATATGTAACAAACAGCGAAAGCTCTAGCTGATATGAATTATATATATGCATTTGCGGAAGACAATGACGGGACAGATCTATATAGCCAGATTGGGTTATGAGGAATTATCCAAGTCTCCCCTGCTCCCTCAATATCCTAAACATCACACTGATAGATTTAAAAGTCTCAAAAGAGTTTTACGCCACAGCCAATTATTTAAAAAGCGTGTATACTTGTGTTTCGTCAATTGCCAATTATTTTGTGAACTTATAGTTAGCATATCTACTAACTTTGATGTGGCTCAAGCTTTTTTCTCATAATTACTCACCTAATAAAACTTCATAAGTAAATACTTTCAAGTATGTGCAATTTTGATATTGGTATTCAAAGAAATGACTGCAAAATAATAATATTTTAACTGTCGCCTAAAATTAGACATCAGGTCAAGATGGGGAGAATCATGCAGCTCATGGATCCAAGTGGGAGAAGCTACAACTATGTCCACCTCTTATCTGAATAGTGTTATAATATTATCTAGGTGTACAGCTTTATGGGTACATAACAGAATATGATGAAGATGCAACAGAGAGGATTATAGTACCGAAGAAATAGTAGTTCAGTGATTGTCTGCGGTCAGCTGAGAATGACTGCGTAAGGTTCTTTGGTCACTATATATATGTTGAGTTACTATGCACCGTTCAGTTGCACCAATAAGCCTAAAATGATGGAGAAAGGTGGGTCCGTTCACCTATGCTGCAACAGTCTTTTTGAACAAACTAATCCCAAATTGTCAACAAAGTTTTCAGTATGTTTGCTTTGATTCCCACTGATTACTTAACAGTTAACACTAAATTACTCTCTCATAACTGCAAAAAGGACGCACAAGTTCCATTTTATACTTATTAATGGGAGGTCAATTGAAGTATTTTAGGTGTACAGAGTATCGCTGTAAATGTTCCATCCATCCTGGAAATAATTCTCAGAAACCTCATTATCCTTGGATAGGCAATTCAACCAACCATAATTCTACGCTTTTGTGATTATGGACACTTGCCTGATGAGTAGTTGTTCTTGTGGACAGAGCGCAGCTTTTGGTTTGTTATCTGAAAAAAAAAACAGAGAAGCGTTTCATTGAATCACTCATTTCATTTTGATATTAAAAAAAAGCTATCATTCATCCAACCAGGTTTCCTTAGCTTCTTCTCCCTTAGGCAGGCATATGGACACACCAGAGCTGTCTCAAAGAAGACCTACATGTCCTTGTCAGATGCCCCGTGAAACGGACTCCCAAACATATTGACATATTAGCAGATCCACGTTTACGTATCCTACTTTTGCACTAGTGTCTACTTGTTGCGTTTGCAACTTAGTGTCACTATCAATTTTCGAAATACGTAAACAGCAGCAAAATATCTTGCAGATAGACATGTATATAAATTTCTATATGGAAAACAATGACGGGACAGATCTGTCCAAGCGCGTTATTTGGCTCTCATGCTCCAAAGTCAAGAAACATCTCATCAAGTTTTAGAAAATTCCGAAAGGATTTTGTGCCACATAGGAAGCAGCTATCATAAAGCTTCAATTCCAAAGCAATTTTCAACTCAAACATTCTCATTTGAGAAAACGAAAATAATAATAATAATTCCAATGTTTAACATATATTTTTATTCTCTAATTCTCATTAGGAAAGATTTTATTTCAGTTCTTTCATGTTGAATAGTATATTAATATACTTTATGGATTAGTTTGAATTTTTTTCATGATTATTTGCATGGCATATTTGAGAGCGGGGCAGCTCCTGTTGTTGTTCACAGACCAAATGCATTGTACCTATACATTGGACTGTCCTGTGAATCAATCCCTCTAAATGACCTTCATAAAAAAACATTCCAGGTTTCACGTGTAAGAAAATTATGACTATTTATTTTTCAAATTTAGAGAAAGAATAGTTGAAGAAAATTACATTTAATGGTGGAAAACCATATATGTAACTTCATACCATACAGCTCAAATGTGTGGATCAATCACCTTTGTCTTGGAGTAGAATGGATATTCGTTTTGACGACTCAAGGCCTTGTACCTTTGTTTGTTCTTAAATATTTAATGATTAAACAATAATATGGATAGATTAAGATATTACATGTATGGCTGATGCATGCTAGCTTATAACATACATTATGTCTTGGAAATATATCACAATGTTCGACATCATTTATAACCCAGTGTGATTGTACTCGTTGTGTTCAAGATAAATTTAAAATAATAGTAGCTATTACATGTATAACAAGCACTTTTTTAGGATAAAAAATTGGACGCTGGATAGTCTCACAAAAAGGCAACTTTGGGAACTAACATTAGGTACACTACCCAACATAAACCTTGCATATACTTCTGTACATACTGAACTGTATAGTCATACAGAGCCAAGAGAGCAGGCAGCCGGGGTTTGAAAATTCTCATGGCCTGCATGCATGATTGCCGCTGCAATATTCGAGGACCCTCAACTTAATAACCCATCTATATTCCTCATTACTATATATGTTTATCAATCTCTGTCTATGCCGATAAGTGTTAAGGCCTGTTATACACTAAGCAAGTACAGCTCATCATGGACAGAATAACATGAATATATTAGGTACAAGCAAGTACCACATGTCGATCGGCAATATTGGTTCCATTGGCCTCACGCGAAGCCGTGATTATTGTTCCTATATGATCCATGCATGTGCAACTAGCGGTAGGAGAGCAGACGCAAGTTGGAGCTCACGGAGAAAAGATCGACTAGCCAACATTGAAAAGTATTGACGGCCAGTCAGCATCCGCGATTAAATTCTATCATGTATGGTCAAGAAATTTGGACCATACTTGACACCCGTCCATCCAAACAACGAAATATCTATTTCCATCGCCGGTGTTATGTACGAAATATCTATTTCCACCGCCGGTCCATCCAAACAACGAAATTAACGCAAATTGTATGAATACATGATTGCATATGTAGAATCGTTGAGTCACTAGTAGCAGCCTCCCTCTGCTGCTCAATCATCATTCGAGTGCTACAGAGACGCTCACCAGTTGTTAGCCTATAAATGGAGCGCGTGTGGCTCGGTTGACCGTTCAGGACACAGTAAGCACGCTACTAATTAACATCAAAACATGGCGGCTTGTTCCTCTCCTCGCTCGGCCGTCGTCGCCGTCGCGCTGCTGGTGGTCGCCCTGTGCCTCCACGGCGCGGCGGCGCAGTCACCGCTGTGCGAGGACTACTACGACGACACGTGCCCGGACGCGTACGACATCACGAGGCAGGTCCTGATCGACGCGCACCAGTCGGACCCCCGCATCTTCGCCAGCCTCATCCGCCTCCATTTCCACGACTGCTTCGTCCAGGTACCTAGCTACCTCTTATTGGTTTTGCTACATGCTTGCACGATTCAGGAAGCAATATATATGGCCTGGTCATCGTTGAGTAACGTTTTATGTGTTGTTATAAACTAGGGCTGTGACGGGTCGCTGCTGCTGGACAGCGTCCCGGGGATGCCGTCGGAGAAGACGTCGCCGCCCAACAACGGCTCCGCGCGTGGGTTCCCCGTGGTGGACGCCGTCAAGGCCGCGCTGGAGGACGCCTGCCCCGGCGTCGTCTCGTGCGCCGACATCCTCGCCCTCGCCGCCGAGATCTCCGTCGAGCTGGTACGTAATTAACATGCTACATGAAGTGTGTGCTACTACGTACACAGTATTGTGACTTGATTGGAGGCCGTCGCCCCGTCGCTTTCGACAACGGGCATGCTACCCCGCGATTTAACAGCTAACGGCAAGCGTGCTGCATAATATTGGAACGTGATTTTGATCGCCGTGTCGGTGCATGGTGTGTGAAAAAGAACCAATCATGTTACGTTCGTTACGTACGTACAGACACAAACACGTCTTGTTTTTATTTTATTTATTTTGCTTATTGACCGATCGAAATGCCCTAATAAACGGATAAAAGGAAGCGTGTCAAAGTAGTTACTCGTAACATGCATCTACAACAACAGTACGTAGAATTTTAGGCATCAAAGAATCTGCAATAGAGTAGCTAGAGATGAGTCTTCTAATTAAAACGATGGCACATGGTTTACACAGGAACATTGGACTCGGATCATATGTATTCATGATCACCATTAGGTATGAGTAGGGTAGTAGGACATAAGAGTCACGTGAACACAAGGCCACATGGCTTGCGGGACGGATCGACAAAGATCGATTGATAAATCATCCAACTAATTGGTTCACACCACACGCAGTCTGGAGGACCCAGCTGGGGTGTGCTACTGGGGAGACTTGACGGCTTGACGTCCGACTTCAATGGCTCCCTCGATCTCCCGGCGCCCACCGACAATCTCACCGTGCTCCAGGGCAAGTTCACTGCGCTCAAACTTAACGATGTCGACCTCGTCGCTCTCTCAGGTACATATATACACATCTGATCGACGACATACACTCGTTTCTACAGGTGATCAACTTATCGTATATATATATACTGGTCTAACCATACATCTCTCCGTCCATTAATCATGTGCACAGGTGGCCACACGTTCGGCAGGGTACAGTGCCAGTTCGTCACGGACAGGCTTTACAACTTCAGCGGCACAAACATGCCTGACCCAACACTAGACTCAGCGTACCGAGCTTTCCTGTCGCAGAGGTGCCCAAGGAACGGTGACGGCAGATCCCTAAATGACCTCGATCCAACGACACCCGACACCTTCGACAAGAACTACTACACCAATCTTGAGGTGAACCGAGGGTTCCTTGAATCCGATCAGGAGCTCAAGTCGTCGCCCCAAGCACAGGGAACCACGGCTCCGATTGTCAACCAGTTTGCCAACAGCCAGGACGCTTTCTTCAGGAGTTTCGCACAATCCATGATCAATATGGGCAACCTGAACCCGGTGACTGACCCGTCACGTGGACAAGTGAGGATCGACTGCAAAAGGGTCAACTGATGATGGAAGTTGCCAGGGAAGCCAAACTATGTGGTTGCGCTCTTGCTTGCTTGAAATAAAGTTGAAGGGCTCTTACGGCTCATCAAGTGTGCAGTTTAGTATTGTTGATATATCTTATTTTCCACAAATCCCCAAATATGTAATACTCCAAGTTGTTCCCAGATCAAAGCACGATAAAGAATAACTCAATTCTTCTGTCAGCGTACAATTTTTTTGCTTGCGCACAACACTTTCATCAAGATTAAAATGGATTTGTATGTAACTAAATATACTAGAAACATTCTATAATGGCTTCAGTCACACATCTTATCATTTGGCACAACAATGTCATGGCCCATAATTTGAAACTATTCAATCGTGTCTATAACAAAATTTTTGGAAGTGTCGATCTTCCAATTATTTGTGAACATTGTGATACTTGCATCCCTGTAAATAAAGCGATTTTTATGTAACTAAAAAGTGGATTTTAAAAACTGGAATAGGTAAAGGATATGAAGGTTATATAAATCATCCATATTTCCCTACTCTTCTAAATAATCACGGTAATTGTTTCCCAATTTCTATATCTTTATGCATCTCTCTCTCATTAGCCGAAACCTAAATAAATTCCTAGAACCTTTAGCCGAAACCTATATAAATCCTAACGGGCCTATTTCATTTCCTTCTTGGGCCGCAGCAGGCCGAGTCCAATCCTCCGGCAAGAGAGGGATGCATAAACCACCAGGCCAGCCCACCATCTCTATCCCAATCCTCCGGCAAGTCAGTGCAGTGGCCGAGGCACTCCGGCAACTGCGCAGGTGCTCGTAGATTGCGCCCTGACTGTTCCCGTCTCGCCTCTGCCCCGGGAGCCTGGTTCACATAAGGCTCGGGTGACCCCTCCCACCTTATGTTGGAGGCTGCCGCCTCCGAGCCTCCCGCGCTGTTGCGTGTCCCATGAGGTGAGGGATGGTCGCCTACCCGCTGCATTTCTTACACCTTGCAGCAAGCTCCCATCCACGGGAGGAAGAGGATCGAATGTAGTCGCTACGGCGACTAGCGACTGCATTTTATGACTACACACACTGTTGGTCTTTGAATTTCACAATGAACAGTTCAGATTCATTGGTACAGTGATTCGTCCACTGCAAATCTCTACAGTGTTTTTGGTACAGTACCGCTACAGTGTTCCAGTTTGCCCTGTCTTGTTCACTTTCGTCCATCGGTCTATAGTACGATTTAAGTTGCAGTCATGCAGAGTGACGATATTTATTTCTTTCGCGCTCCATTTGTCTTGCTTGTGTTGGTGACTTCCTGTCTTTGTGTTGTGGATTCATTCGCCACGACATATGGGTTAATCTTTTTGGTACTTATTTTTCTCCAATTAACTGTTTAAAGTTTTCCAAATGAACTGATTGTATTTTTGTTTCTAATTGCAGGACAAGCTTGAAGAACATGATTTGGAAATGATGCCTAGCGTGAGAAGCTGATGCACCGTGTTATATTGAATTCCTCTTTTTCTTCTTGTAAACTATGTACCAAAGATTAGAAAAGTTTATTAATGAAAGAGTACCTGTGGATGTTTCTCTGGATTTTGTGTTTGTTTTGCAAGTTCAAAACCGGAGAACTGCTCTGGGCTTTTTTTTTTTTGGCAAATCAGTAGTAGCGGCGGGTGGTGGCAGGCCCCGCCGCTGAAAATGCATAAGTAGCGACGGGTATCAGCACCGTACCTGACCGCACCATGCGTCCCACAGCCAACAGCCAGCATGGAAAGCCTAAGGCCATGTTTGTTTCCCACCTAGATTATATAATTTGGCTCATATAATCTACAAGTTGAAACAAACAGGTAACAGATTATAGCAATTCACAGGTCAAATTATCATAATCTCATAAGGTGCTCTTTCCCAGCTTATAGATTATATAAGCTGGCTTATATAATCTGAGGAGGAAGGAGGAAACAAACAAGGCCTAAGGCGAGGTCCATGAGAGAGGATGCTGCGGGGATAAACCCAGGCGATTGGAATCAGGCTACTTTTGCCGCGTATGCGTCAGCGAAGATTGTTGTCCCCGCAGACAATAACGGAATGGTTTTATTGCTTTGGCGAGCACTGCCACCCGAATTGTTTTTGCCGCGCGTATGTTTTCCAGCGTGCAAATTTTATTGTTAGTTAAAGAAGCTGAAAACGTTGGTGTGTATTCGCGGAGGTTCAGATCAGAGAAAAGTTTGGTTTCGTGTGGCGTTTGCCGGGAGGACACCTGAAGGCTAGGAAATCTTTATCGGTAACAAAAATTTATTGGAGGTCACTGATAAACCTGATTTTTGGAAATATAAAAAAAAATTAAAATCTGATTCAAAAATTTAAATATAATTTGGATAAATTTTACATGATTTTTGTTGAAATTTGCACGAATTTCAAATTTTTTGAAATTTCGGCCGATAAATATATTGTACCGGACTCCACTGATAAAGCCGATTTTCAGAAATATCGGAAATTTATCGGCGATATTTTTTTAGGTCATTTGCGTTTCTACCCCTGGTTTAATTTGCATTTCAATTGCGATTTTACCCCTCGTTTTTCAACTTTGTGATTTTACCTTTGGTTTTTCAAACTGAAGCAAAAACTTACCCCTATGATTGTGATTTTACCCTGGTTTTGAAGCAAAGCAGGGGTAAAATCGCAACCATTGGGGTAAGTTTTTGCTTCAATATGAAAAACCAGGGGTAAAATCGCAAAGTTGAAAAACGAGGGGTAAAATCGCAATTGGCTTCGAAACCAGAGGTAAAAACACCAAATTCCCTATTTTTTTCACAGCCTGAAGCTGGGGACTGCGCCGACGTCTTGTACGTGAAGGTCGCCATGCTTATACATAGTGTGTATACAATAAATTCGACGTGCGGTGGTGTGTATATAGATAACAGATTAACATGCAAAACGCCATTGATTTTGGGAATTTAAAGTACGATTATACTTTGTTACGTACGTTCATGCACCTTATATCTTTTGATGATTTCTCAATGGTCTTCGTGACGTACGATAGTACATTCAGCACTCAAGTCCATTCATCTATGACCAATATTGCTTCATTTTCTTCCTCTTTAAATCGTCTATGACTAGGAATTTGCGTCTGTGAACAACGTGCTTACTGGCTGTCTCGATTATCTTTCGAAAATCACTTCTCAATGGTCTTTTCAATCGAGAATTCTTTGAGAAAAAAAATCATTCAATGGTCTTGGAATAGAGGGAGAGGCACCCGTTGGTGGGCAGCATGATGGCAGCGGCACAGTAGAGGCTGCGTTGATGGCATAATAGTTTCTTGCGTGTATGAACGGCTACAAAACAGACATATTAGGAGCCCTAAAAAACAGACATATTAGGATACGACCATTTTTAGTTCTTCTTCGTTTTCTGAGTTAGCTTTCGGCCATAAGCTTTCTTCTCTTTTTTTTTTTTTGGAAGAGAAATGGCAGATGCTCTGCCTTAGCATTAAGAAGGAAGCAAAAGAAGTAAATATGGTGGCCATCACCATCGATGCCCAAAAGAAAATACAGTAAAAAAGAGCTAACCCGAGGGAGAGAGAGGAGGAACACAGAGAAAAGAGCAGGCAGCGTCGGCCAGCCATCTGGCCTCAAGATGATGCGCCGCACTAAGCAGAGAGCAAACCAGATCCCTCAGGCGGTATATATTATTCCTCTTTCAATATGATAAAAAATACTAGTAATCTTGTTTAAACTAAGTTCATACTCATTTCAGTTGCAGATACTTAATTAAATCCATATCCAAAATTAGGATATACAGTAAATTTACGACATGTACTCGTGAAATGAACTAGAAAAAGGCTTCATTATTTGTGATTTCATATCCGGACATATGTACTCCCTCTGATTCAAATTATATGACACTTTAGCTCTACTTACAAAAATAAAACCAATTATATGTCATTTTCACTTCCCAATGCACTTTTTTATTTTTCATATACATCTCTATCTCTCTCCTCCTCATTTTCTATGCACCCACCTTTTAAACCTCTCCTGAATGTCCACACACAGAGCCAAAATGTCAGATAATTTGGAACGGAGAGAGTACGATTGAGTAATACTGCATTGTCTTGATCCAAAAATGTCAAAGCAAATTAATAATGCACTAATGTACTTGATGACTTTTTTTCATGGATCCATATCCCACATGAAACTTGATGTTTTGTCACTCCTAGAAGACTTTGGTAAATTAATGTGCATATATCTGTATTATTGATTATTTTGATAATGCGGTCCTTGTTTGATTTCCTATTTATCAATCCATGGCTTCAGCCTGATTTGACTAGTTATAAGAACAAAGTTGAGGATTGAAGACTTTCAAAATAGTGATTACAAAGTTAAAATACTAAACAAAATAATAATGCATTCCATGAAGTAATTTACACCCCAAAGTTTATCATATATGTCTAACAGTTACAATTTGGATCTTACCATGAGATAAAATTCGTAACACACTATACATAGGCTACCTTCTTTCTTCTACTTTATCACCTTAAAAGTATCTTTACTTGAAGTACCTAGATATAGTTTTAACCAATTAATTGGTTGAGTTGAAGAAAATATGTATTGATGCTGATTAGTTACTAAATATCATAAACAAAATAGTCTATTTCCCTGTTCTCTTTTTGTAGGTTTAGATAGTTGGTAAGTTTAGTTAGCTGATAGTCAAAGCTTAGTTTAGGTCCTCCCTTCCTTTTTCCTTCTTTCTTCTTGTAAATACTTTGGTGGGTAATTTAAAAAGTAGTGGATGGGTATATTTTAGCTATTTTTCTCGTATCGACAGAGTGGGTAATTTTTTTTCTTTCTTTTCAATTAATATGGTAATTTTTAGTCCTTGAGAATGAACGTAATCACTTCTTTTCTTGACCAACTTTCAATGCAGTAGATGGCATAGGTAGCAATATAAAATCATTTGTTTGGGTATTTTTGTTGATTTTTATGTAGTGACACTGGTGGGAAAAATTTTATGTTTCTGTTCCGATTTTTGTATTTTTTGGGCCTTGATTATAAGTTGTTGTCTTATTTAATTTGTACAATATTAGCATAATACATTCTACCTGACTTTAATTTACTATCAAATCCTAATTTTTATTGAAATATTTTGCACACTTATGCACTTGCCGATCCCTTGGAATTTCGTTCCTTTTTTCTCTTATTTTGTAGTAGTTTTTTTTTTTCTTTTGACCTCCTCCTTTTGAAGTGGTTAGAGACTACAAAATGGTGTGGTGTTCCTCCATTCTTCCGTACTACAAAATGGGGCTTTTTCAAAAGCCAACAGCAATGCAAAACCTCTATATATACGTATACTCTGATAACATGATCAAACTAACAAAGCACTACTATCAAAACTTGTGCATCAGAGCCTATATCCTATCTTCACATACACCATGGTTACCTTCACGGTATGCCGAGGTAAGACCGAGCTGGTGGTGCCGGCTCGGGCAACACCAAAGGAGACGAAGACGCTGTCCGACATTGACGACCACCCTGGTCACAGGATGTACATTCCCGTCGTTGAATTCTTCCAACCCCGTGACACGATCAATGGCCAAACATCGTCGGAGGACCCGGCGATGGCCATCAAGGCGGCGCTGGGTGAGGTTCGGGTGTACTACTACCCCGTCGCTGGCCGTCTGCGTGAGACCACCGGGGGTAAGCTGGTTGTGGACTGCACCGGGGAAGGGATACCCTTCGCGGAAGCCGATGCCGCGGCATGGCTGGATGAGCTCGGCACGCCGCTGGTGCCGCCGTACCCGTGTGTTGAGGACCTGTTGCCTGACGCCCGCGACATTGAGGATGTCGTTGGGAAGCCAACCATCTTCTTGCAGGTGAAGTTATTTATATTACTGTTTGTGCATGATCAGTTTGTTAGATTTAATGGGCATTTATGCCTTTTATTTGACAATTAAATCAAATAAATTCAAGGCCCATGGAATTGCTAGGTGTTATAAGCCTTTAGTCACATACAGAAGGTAACGGAGGAATTAACCAACTCAATTAAGGTGTACACCACCTGCCGTGGAGTTGGAATGGGAAATTTGGAGCACTACATGGTGTCGTACTTCATTGAGAATTAATCCTTGGATTAATAGCCAAATGCAACGGCCTGAATAATGACCTTAGTGGTCTGAACGTTACTAGCACTAGTAACTGATACGTTGCCATGCCTTGCTCCTTTAATCCTCTTGTCAACCTCTATAAGTACTTGTGGGCTGAAGGAGAAAAACACACGTGTAAAACAACTCCATTCTTCTACTTGCTATCGCTGCACTCGTGCATCTCCATCCTAGTACTTGCGCGCACAAGTATTGGGAGAGCAGGCCTCCGGAACCACGCCTCGCTGCGACATCTGCACGGATAGGCGGGCGATCAGGTTTTTGGGGAGCGCTAGGCGCGACTGCTCGTTGATCGACCACTTCATCTTCTTCCCGGTACCACGACTCGACTACTTCCCGGTGTTTGTTTCGAGGCACTGCACGGCGCACATCTTCCTGCGTCAAGTTAGATCGACTACTTCGAGCAGCCCAACATGTCGTTTGTTGGGAACGGCGCCGCCGGTGCCTCCGGCACTGGTCCTGTCTCTGGGTACAACTTTCTCTTGTTTTCTATCTTGTTCTTGCTATTTTGTGAAATAGACATGAACACGCACTTGTTTAATCTTGTCACAAGATCACTCATGCTACACATAATTTTGTCTTACCTTGAGTATTTTGGAATTAAAATATGTCGTAATTTGCCTATTTTTCTAACAATCCAAAAACCTGATAGGCATCTTTCGGTCACTGGTTTTGCTGCTGCGCTGAAACCAAATGTTTTTGATGGCTCAAATTACAAACGGTGGCGTGCAAAGATGGTTCTTTGGTTGACAGCCATGAACGTTTATCACGTCGCACAGGGGAAGCCCGAACAGTACGCTCCAGAGGAGGAGCGTGCTTTCGTGGCTGCCGATAACCTGTTTCGAGGCGCTGTGGTTACCGTTCTTGGTGACAACCTTGTGGACTTCTACACGACCAAGACGTCTGGCAAAGACATGTGGGATGCGCTTGATGCGCAATACGGTGTTTCTGATGCTGGGAGTGAACTGTATATCATGGAGCAATTGTATGACTACAAAATGGTCGATGATCGTTCTGTAGTGGATCAAGCTCATGAAATTCAGGCACTGGCAAAAGAACTCGAAAATTTTCCGTGTGTGTTGCCCGACAAGTTTGTGGCAGGAGGCATTATTGCTAAGCTTCCACCAGCTTGGAGGGATTTTGCCACTTCTCAAAAACATAAGAGACAAGAGTTCAATGTTGCTGATCTCATTGGGTCTCTAGATGTTGAGGAGAAGGCGAGGGCAAAAGACACTCGTGGGAAAGGAGTTGATGGGTCTTCTAGCGCCAATATGGTGCAGAAGAAGAACTTCAATGCTTTCCACAGCAAAAAGAAGAATAAGAACAAGCCGGATTATAATCAAAAGACTAAGCAAACGACCACCTTCAAAAAGAAGAAGAACAAGGAGAAGGGAAATTGCTTTGTTTGCGGTGAACCTGGTCATTGGGCCAGTGAATGTGAGAATCGCAAATGGAAGCAAAACAAAAAGTCTGCAAACATGGTTATTGGCAACAATGATGAAGGAACTTCGGGGTATGGTAATCTATTACCTACTGTTCTTTCAATCTGTCATTCACCTGAGTAGTGGGTTGACACTGGGGCTAATATTCATGTCTGTTCTGACATCTCCTTGTTTTCATCTTATCAGGTCGGCGGGGTTGGCTCCTTGTTAATGGGAAATGGGTCTTATGCACGTGTACATGGTGCTGGTACGGTCGATCTGAAGTTTACTTCGGGAAAGACCGTGCGGCTGAGGAACATGCAACATGTTCCATCTATCAAGAAGAATCTCGTCAGCGGGTCTCTATTGTGTAGAGACGGTTTTAAGTTAGTATTTGAGTCCAATAAATGTGTATTGTCTAAATATGGGACTTTTATTGGAAAAGGTTATGATAGCGGAGGCTTGTTCCGCTTGTCTTTGTCTGATGCGTGTAATAATATTGTGAACCATGTGAGTAATATTGATGAGTCTAATGTTTGGCATTCACGACTTTGTCATGTTAATTTTGGTTGTATGATGCGACTGGCCAGTTTAAATTTAATTCCAAAATTCACTTTTGTCAAAGGTTCTAAGTGCCATGTGTGTGTGCAATCCAAACAAACTCGCAAGCCTCACATGGCTGCAGAGGCGAGGGACTTGGCACCACTAGAACTAATTCATTCTGATTTATGTGAAATGAATGGCGTGTTGACTAAAGGTGGTAAAAGGTATTTCATGACATTGATAGACGATTGTACTAGATTTTGTTATGTGTATCTCCTGAAAACAAAACATGAAGCATTACATTTCTTTAAGATCTATAAAGCTGAAGCAGAAAACCAACTTGAGAGAAAGATCAAAAGGTTAAGGTCAGATCGTGGTGGAGAATATCTTTCAAATGAATTTTCTTCATTTTGTAAGGAACATGGCATAATTCATGAGAGGACGCCTCCCTATTCACCTCAATCTAATGGGATTGCCGAAAGAAAGAACCGCACTCTAACTGATTTGGTTAACGCCGTGTTAGAAACTGCGGGACTTTCCAAGGAATGGTGGGGTGAGGCTATATTGACTGCATGTCATGTCCTGAATAGAGTTCCAACAAAGAATAAAGAAATAACACCATTCGAGGAATGGGAAAAGAAAAGATTAAATCTCTCATACTTGCGCACTTGGGGGTGTTTGGCCAAGGTTAATGTGCCAATTACCAAGAAACGCAAACTTGGACCGAAAACCGTTGATTGTGTCTTTCTTGGTTATGCATTTCACAGCGTTGGATATAGATTCTTAATAGTAAAATCTGGAGTACCGGACATGTATGTTGGCACAATTACAGAGTCCAGAGATGCTACATTTTTTGAGGATGTGTTTCCTATGAGAGAGGAAATACCCAACAATTCTAGTCATGAGTCATCAATATTCCCTGAATCATTTACCCCAATTGAGCATGAACAAACACTTGTAGAGAATCATGAGGAGGATAACATTAAAGCTCCTAAAAAGAGCAAGAGACAAAGGACTCCAAAGTCCTTTGGTGATGATTTCATTGTATACCTCGTAGATGACAGTCCAAGAACCATTGAAGAGGCATATTCATCTCCTGACGCTGACTATTGGAAGGAAGCGGTACAGAGTGAGATGGATTCTATTATGTCTAATGGTACTTGGGATGTCGTTGAACGTCCTTATGGGTGCAAACCTGTAGGGTGCAAGTGGGTGTTCAAGAAAAAGCTTAGGCCAGATGGTACAATTGAAAAGTACAAGACAAGGCTTGTGGCCAAGGGTTATACCCAAAAAGAAGGAGAGGATTTCTTTGACACTTATTCACCTGTTGCTCGACTGACCACAATTCGAGTGCTACTTTCTTCGGCTGCATCTCATGGTCTTCTCGTTCATCAGATGGACGTTAAGACGGCTTTCCTAAATGGGGAGTTAGATGAAGAGATCTATATGGATCAGCCAGATGGGTTTGTAGCAAATGGTCAAGAAGGCATGGTGTGTAAGTTGTTAAAGTCCTTGTATGGCCTAAAGCAAGCACCTAAGCAATGGCATGAGAAGTTTGACAAAACTTTGACATCTGCTGGCTTTCTTGTGAATGAAGCTGACAAATGTGTGTACTATCGCTATGGTGGGGGTGAGGGAGTGATCTTGTGTCTGTATGTTGATGACATACTGATATTTGGGACAAGCCTTAATGTGATTAAGGAAGTCAAGGAATTTTTGTCTCATAACTTTGAGATGAAAGATTTGGGAGAGGCTGATGTTATCCTCAACATAAAACTAGTGAGAGAAGGTGATGGTGGGGTTACACTCTTGCAATCCCATTATGTGGAAAAGGTTTTAAGTCGCTTTGGTTATAGTGACTGTAAACCAGCTCCAACACCTTATGATGCTAGTTTGATTTTACGGAAAAATAAAAGGATAGCAAGAGATCAGTTGAGATACTCTCAGATTATTGGCTCTCTTATGTACTTAGCTAGTGCCACGAGGCCTGATATCTCATTTGCTGTGAGCAAACTAAGCCGGTTTGTCTCAAACCCGGGAGATGATCATTGGCATGCTCTTGAGAGAGTACTACGCTATCTAAGGGGTACAATGAGCTATGGAATTCACTACGCTGGGTACCCAAGGGTACTAGAGGGCTACAGTGATTCAAATTGGATTTCTGATGCTGATGAGATAAAAGCTACAAGTGGATATGTGTTTACACTTGGAGGTGGCGCTGTTTCCTGGAAGTCTTGCAAGCAGACCATCTTAACGAGGTCAACTATGGAAGCAGAACTCACAGCATTAGACACCGCCACTGTTGAGGCTGAATGGCTTCGTGAACTCCTAATGGATTTGCCGGTAGTTGAAAAACCAATACCAGCTATCTTAATGAACTGTGATAATCAAACGGTGATTGTCAAAGTGAATAGTTCTAAGGACAACATGAAGTCATCAAGGCATGTAAAAAGGCGGCTGAAATCTGTCAGGAAAATGAGAAACTCCGGAGTGATAGCCTTGGATTATGTCCAGACGGCTAAGAACTTGGCAGATCAATTCACAAAGGGTCTTTCACGCAATGTGATAGACAATGCATCAAAGGAATTGGGCTTGAGACCCACGTGAGTCACACTATAGTGGTAACTTGTCCTATGTGATCGGAGATCCCGTGAATTAGGATGGTGAAACAAGCTACTGGTTGACTGAGAGAAGAGAACCTTTGAAATAGGCTCATTCCATTGGAGATGCATTTCTCTTCTAAGCTGTATGGTAGGATGGTATATATCTTAATGTGATCTGAGTGGCTTTTTTTTTAAGCAAAGATGTTGTCCTACAGAACATCTTATAAGGATCACACCTATGTGAGTTCGAATGCTAGTCACATTCTATGAGACCGGGTAATCTCTAGATACTCATGAAAAGGCCAGGAGTATGACTTATATGCTCCAACCCGCGGGGATGCTTCAGGCAGCCTAGTACCAGTAAAAGTCATTGGTCAAGCTTGTCCGCGCAAAACTGTCAATTCAAGGCATAGTCCATTGTTCAGTTGTGGATGAGTGTAGCCTCTGTTCTAGATGGATGTTCAACTTAACAGTCTCCATCAAAACACTGGTATATCAAAATAGCAGTGGAAATGACAGCATTTGTATGTGCCTTGAATTTGGTGGGGATTGTTATATTTAATGGGCATTTATGCCTTTTATTTGACAATTAAATCAAATAAATTCAAGGCCCATGGAATTGCTAGGTGTTATAAGCCTTTAGTCACATACAGAAGGTAACGGAGGAATTAACCAACTCAATTAAGGTGTACACCACCTGCCGTGGAGTTGGAATGGGAAATTTGGAGCACTACATGGTGTCGTACTTCATTGAGAATTAATCCTTGGATTAATAGCCAAATGCAACGGCCTGAATAATGACCTTAGTGGTCTGAACGTTACTAGCACTAGTAACTGATACGTTGCCATGCCTTGCTCCTTTAATCCTCTTGTCAACCTCTATAAGTACTTGTGGGCTGAAGGAGAAAAACACACGTGTAAAACAACTCCATTCTTCTACTTGCTATCGCTGCACTCGTGCATCTCCATCCTAGTACTTGCGCGCATAAGTATTGGGAGAGCAGGCCTCCGGAACCACGCCTCGCTGCGACATCTGCACGGATAGGCGGGCGATCAGGTTTTTGGGGAGCGCTAGGCGCGACTGCTCGTTGATCGACCACTTCATCTTCTTCCCGGTACCACGACTCGACTACTTTCCGGTGTTTGTTTCGAGGCACTGCACGGCGCACATCTTCCTGCGTCAAGTTAGATCGACTACTTCGAGCAGCCTAACATGTCGTTTGTTGGGAACGGCGCCGCCGGTGCCTCCGGCACTGGTCCTGTCTCTGGGTACAATTTTCTCTTGTTTTCTATCTTGTTCTTGCTATTTTGTGAAATAGACATGAACACGCACTTGTTTAATCTTGTCACAAGATCACTCATGCTACGCATAATTTTGTCTTACCTTGAGTATTTTGGAATTAAAATATGTCGTAATTTGCCTATTTTTCTAACACAGTTGTGCCAAAAATTGAACTTAAATGCACGTCTTGCATGAATTCATCAGGTGACACGGTTCAGGTGTGGAGGATTCGCCATCGGTCTGCAGTTTAGTCACTGCATCGCTGACGGCTACGGTATTGTCCAGTTCATGAAGGCCATAGCTGACGTGGCACGCGGCGGCGAGAAGGCCCCATCGGTGACTCCCGTGTGGGGCAGGGAGCAACTGATGGCCCGTTCACCACCGTGCCCCGATTACGTGCAACAAAAACTCCTGTCGCTGCTGAGGAGGGACCCTTCCGGCACAACGCCGCCGGCGAGCATGGTGTGCCGATACTTTGTCTTCGGCGCCGACGAGGTGGCGGCGCTCCGACGCCGTGTCCCGGAGGACCTCGGCGCGTCGTGCACCCGATTCGAGCTGCTGACGGCGGCGATCTGGCGGTGCCGGACGGCGGCGTGGGGCGGCCAGCACGGCACGGCCGGCAAGCGGGCGCGGCTCAGCTTCACGGCGAACATTCGCCGGAGGTGGGAAGGGATCCCGCCGGGGTACTACGGCAACGCCCTCGTCTACCACGTCGTGGACGTCGCCGCCGGCGAGCTCTGCGAGAGGCCGCTGGCCCACGCCGTCGAGCTGGTGCGCGAGGCGAAGAAGGACACGACGGAGGAGCACGTGAGGTCCACCGTCGATTTCCTGGCGGCCATGCGCGCGCTGGCGGCGGACGGCGGAGGCGGGAAGCCGCCGCTGGCGTACGACGAGGAGACGTTCATGGTGTCCGACTGGACGCGGCTCGGCGAGGACGGCCTGGATTTCGCGTGGGCGGAGCGGGTCGCCGGCGGCGTCGCCAAGCTGGTGGTGCCCCTGAGCTACTACGGGACGTGCCGGAGCAAGGACGGTGACGAGCTGGTCGTTGTGTCCGTGTTATTGCCAGGGCAAGTGATGGAAAGGTTCGAGAAGGAAATGGCAGCAGTCTGGATGAGGACTAACTAAAGGCGAAGAGCCAGGGCGCACGTACGAGGTACTGTAGGCAAAAAGGAGATTCGCACTGCACAAACGCCGCACAAGATCTTAAAATCAATTTAAATAATGCATAATATGGTTATATTGTTTATGTTTAAACTACGCCCATACAAATATTGTTTTCCGTTTAGGCTTCTAAACAAAATCATGACTCAGATTGATAATTTATTCTTAAGTTATATCATACTATGTTAATAGTATATTAAAAAGATATATGTTATCATAATTTTAACATAGGTTATTGTGTCATTATGCAAAATTTAAGCTTCTAACTGAACTTAAATGACAAGAAACAAAAAGGATAAAGTTCATTGAGGTGTATATTGCCCAACTTGAATTATTTTGAGGAGTAAATTGAGCTATTATTTTTATTAGAAGGTGAAACGGACAAAAAAAATTGTTTGCGGAGTCAAAAAAATTTCCTCTAAGAATATAAAATAAATTGCTATTAAGACATAAGTGTTAGGAGGGATAATAGGCTAGCCAGGATAGCACTGCTAACCGGAGCCATCTCCATCTCCAAAAGGCCATCAGTAAGGGGAGAAGCTCTAAAATATAGGGTTAGTTAGGTTGAGGACTTGAGAAACACGCCTCACTCAGGCAGCAACCTCTGGTGTCCTGCGGCTGACGCTTGCGCCTAAGTCAGGCTGCCTTGCTCAGGGTGCAATCCAAACACGCCCATATAGCACCAATGACCGTCTCCTTGGTTCCAAAATAGCACAGCCCCTCAAAATAGTCACGAATGGACAATGTTACCCATGCTTGAAACCAGACGTGCACTATTGACTCGAATCACTCGATCCAATAGAAATTGGCTGCCTCTGTTCGTCCTCATCTCCGGGCGGCGGCGCCACTGCATCTGATGAACACGCGTCGAGGGGTGCCGGGGCCAGAGGAGCTGCGGCGTCCCGCGCAAGAGGCGCGACAGGGAGGAGCTCTCGCTGAGGGGGCGAGGGCAGAGGTAGCAAGGCCTGCATCGCGGCCGGTGGTGAGAGGCTACGGTGAGGATCCAGGCGTGTCGGCGTAGCAGCAGCAGGGGATAGGTCGGCATGGCTGGAGCATGAGAAGGGGAGAGTGCGCCATGGTCAGATTTTTCTGAATTTTTTGGACGGCTGTACATATTTAAATGGCTGCTGGGCAATTGTTTCGTTTTTTTCGTGTTTCTGAATTTTTCTGATTTTTTTTTATGTCCGATGAGTTAAAATAGCTTTCAGGGGTGAAACCGCCAAGTAATTTGGCTGTTTGGCCGGCTGGGACGCATTTTGGCATATCGGAATAAAAACTTCACTCATGAATGAGTGGCCTTTTGAATCTTCCACCTTTACTAATGCTATTTTAGTGATGGCTCTCTTTAGTAAACACTATTTTAGCGCAAAAAGGCTTGTAGCCTAGTGGTTAGAGCATCTGAGTAGCATCTAGCAGACATGGATTCAACTAGGCTGGAATAAAAGAAAAATAAAAAAATAGGTTGGGTTTCCTCTACTGACTTGGGTAAAAAAATTGCTATTTTGACTGCTGAGCCGTGTTATGAAACCTTCATCTATGTTGATTTCCAGAACAAATAGATAATCAGAGCTTAACATGTTGCCATTGGTGACCAAAAGGATCCTCGCGTCAATTATTATAACTCTCAGTTGTCTAATTTTTCAAAACTTTTATAACACCCAAGAAAGAAAGAAAACAAATGTCCTCTTCCCTCATAAAAAGAAAAACAAATGTCCTCCCAATTTACGCCGTCAGCTATTTTTCAGCTGGTCAATCAAATCATCCTCTTGTAAAATTATTATTTTCTTCAGCACGTAATATATGTTACAAAATGTATCTGAAAATATTCTAAGGATTAAAGAACGAAGGTTATTACCAGTTAATCAAGGCTCATTTTCAGTTTCTCCCGACCAGATCAGTTGGAACATTATTAAACAATTTTGGCCTTTCCGATCTTTCCGACTTATCCATTTTGGTCATTTATCGCATATTTTACTCTCTAGCTTAACGTCAGCCAACCATTATTTCCAAAGTTCAAATCGCCAATGAACCAAGTAGGGTCCAAGCCTTATAATTCGTTTCTTAGCGCGCACACATAACCTGTGCTTCTTATATTTGTTCTATTTTATTTGAACATTTTTTTTAAAAAAATGTACCGTGTCGTTTCTTGAGATGTGTTTATAGTTTGTTAAACTATCAGCAGAATATTCACATTTGATACTTTAATTTCATCCGTGTCGTGGTACGGCAACTACATGATTGCAAATTGTGTTACTGATCCTTTTTTTTTTTTTTTTTGGAGCAAAACAGGATGAGAAGGCCCAACTCATATCTCCTTTTATAGATTTTGTATGTTTGTATTTACGAAAGGGGAACAGTACATAGATAAACAAATCGCAAGAAGGAAACTTAATATCGATTTATCTCGTGATAATTTTGTTTCCGATATTTCTATAATACTGACGTTGTATTTGTTTCATTTAGTACCACTTCAAGTTCCGCTACCCCAAAAAAATATCAACTGAAAAAGCAATTGATATTGATAATTTTGACTTGTCACGCGGGAACAAAATCAAGATTCTGGGAAACAGAAAAAAAAAAAGAGGATCAACAGATACATGTGAGAGGAGAGATGTGTCTGTCTCTGAGCTCCACCATAAAAATTACTTAATTAAAGTACCAATTTGTAGTGAGCCACAGAGGAGAATGCAGCTTGCCTGAAAAATATACTTATATATATAAAGAATGTTCAGGCCAGCGAATAAACAAGGAAAAATCAGCAATAATGTTCAGTAAAAATACAGGGAGTGCTAGACGCGATGCAATCAAACATGCTCTACAGGTTGAGTCTGAAACTATCAATGACAAGCCTTCCAGTGACAGTCCATATTGGTTATCTAAAAAGAGGGCTTTTCTAATATCTGAAGGACAAAATATGGACGAATTCAGGGTTGGAAGGAGAAATTACTTTCAAAGGCCGG
Source organism: Eragrostis curvula (assembly GCA_007726485.1). Taxonomy (NCBI): domain Eukaryota; kingdom Viridiplantae; phylum Streptophyta; class Magnoliopsida; order Poales; family Poaceae; genus Eragrostis; species Eragrostis curvula. The sequence continues at coordinate 36,232,834 of CM017439.1, forward strand.
AAAAGAAGTTATATGTAACACCCCAGAATGATAACAAGATTTTGGAGAGCTACCACACGACATAGCAACATCTATTTAGGGAAAATAGATGAAAAATTATAAACATCTATTAAACAAAAGCGAAAGCAACAAAAGATACATGAAAACCATTATATGTGTCGTCTACTACAGCATACAAAAAAAAACTCAATAAAAAACTAGGAGCCTCTAAGAGGTGAAAAAGCAATTAAGACTCAATATATTCCTATAAAAAATATATTTTTAATTATCATGTTCAGTGCACACGTGCAACTACCCATCCCACATTCGCATCATCCAAGCTCATGTACCTGAGGAGAGAAAGAAAACGTATGAGGTTTATGGAAAACCTCAGCAAGTAAATTGCTTTAACAAGCTATTTAAATTGCAATTGGATTAAACAACAATTTAATAAGCAATACTTTCATAAAGCTTCACAAGATATAGATCCTCATGTACAATAATACCTACAGTGATATCATAATCAATCTTCAATAATCCATGTGCAGGATGCAATGCAATGTAATGCAATGCATGTCTTCACTTCTACCCTCACAATCCCAACAAAGAAAGTGAGGGCTGCAACCACATTGCTTAATTCAACGTGCGTTGTTGTACCGGTACTGACTGCACCGACATCAGGCTACGGTGTCTTCATATGCATACCAATGAAAAGAGTACAATGCATGATTGCAATGTATGAATTCAATACTTCAGATTTCTTATGTAAAAGAAAAATCCACAATATATGATATATCATCCTACCGAGTCAATAAGCATTCTTTGAGTCAATATATGATAAAGCATCCTTCAAGTCGATATGCGATCAAGCACACTTCAAGTGAGAGCGATAAATTCAGTTATCCTATTATCTGTCTTGTGTTATACTAAAATTAAGTGGAGGCAACTCAAATAACAAGTCAAAGCATGTAGACCACGTCGTTACATTTACTTGCCTTCACCAACAATCAAGAGATAGAGCTAAGCATGCTTCGAGGGCCCACCACTTGTTCATAAGTAGTTCTCAGTACAAAAGAATGGATACAAACTTCAGTAAACAACAAGTAAAGCACCCCTACATCCTAAATCATCGTTTAAGCAACTATTGAAACACTTCAGCTCAAGACAGCAGTACTATTGCATCGTGTTTTCCCATTGCTAAGAAGCCACTTATCCAAAAATTCTCAAACGTTTCCATGTGATGTAAAACTTCATTATAAGAAACTTTTGTATTATAAAGTTTTGCGTGAGAAGCGTCTAAGATGGCCGAAACAACCTCTGAACATTACTGAACTTTCTAATAACAGCCCAAACAGAACAGTATAACTCATAAAAATCGTAACTAGAGCTGTAGTTATCTAATAGCTGCGGACGTGACCAATCTGGAAAGATTATCAAACCACCTACAATATTTCTGTAGAAAAAAAATTATAATTTGGCCATCATGGAGGGTTAATCGACTGTAGAACAGATTATGTTTAGAACTATAACCCTGACAATCAGTCAAATTCAAATCAGAATATCTCTCTAAATACAAATCTGATGAGGCTGTACTTTACATGGTTGGATAAATATAGTAGTCCTCTACATGTCTTGTACAGGTTTTATAATTTTATAAGGTTTAAAACGTTGTCTAAAACAGAGAACAACAAACACTGCCTTGGATTGTTAGTTCTGAAACTAAACTCGAGGATGATCCTAAAAACCTAATCAAAGCCAACGAGATTACCACTTAACAAACATGCTAATCTATCCAAAAATAGAGATAAGAAGACGCTGATACCTTGATCCACAAATCACAGAGAGATCATCTACACGGATAAATGTTTCCTTAAATAATCGAACTCTTCTCTCCTTCCCCTTCTCTTCTTTGTTCTCCCAATTTTCCCTTGTCTTTTCCCCTTCTCTTTTTGGACGCCCAGCAGGAGGCAGCACTGCCTCTTAGAATTCCTCTTCTCTTTTAAATAGGTAGCAAGGAAACTTTAGAGGCTAAGGTAGGCCAAAGGTCATGGCTGGATAGAATAAAATAAAGAAAAACTTGGGTGTTACATTATAATTAAGGCAGTGGCATAAGCGATTCCCACATGCCATATCTTTCTTTGATCTCACTAAAACTTTTTGTGATGAGGTAAGCATGATGATATCGCGCTATTTGTGGAGGCAACAAGAGAAGGATAAGATGCATTGGATTGCATGGGAGAAAGTGTTACAGTCAAAGAAGGATGGGGGAATTGGTTTTCAGGATTTGCATCACTTCAATATGGCCATGTTGGCCAAGCAAGTGTAGCAGCTTATTCACAATCCTGACTCACTCTGTGGACGTATACTGAAGGCAAGATATTTCGCCAATAGTGGTATGCTGAATGCCGGGGAAATAGAGGAGGCTCGTGTACTTGGCGCAGCATGAAAAAAGGCATCGAACTGCTGAAGAAAGGAATGATTTGGCAAGTGGGTGATGGTGAAACCATTGATATATGTAATGATCCTTGGCTACCGAGAGGTACAACGAGAAGAGTGAGCAGGGTCCAAGGACCGGTACTACTGAACGCGGTCAGTGAACTAATCAAGCCTGTTATAAATCATTGGGATACTGAGCTCGTTTGGTGGATTTTTCATGAAGATGATGATGCAGTAATCCTTGCTATACCATTACGAGAAAACAGAGAAGATATTATTGCCTAGTATTTTTTATCAGAAAGGGATATTCAGTGATAAGTCAGCTTATAACGTGAGTGTTGATAATGCAGCAACAGACAATGGACCCAGTTCAGGAGATACAATTCTATGAACACTATGGACTGTACGGAATGAAACTAATGCAGGGGAAACAAAAACGAGTGCCAGCAGCTTGTGCCGGACTAATACAGAAACATTATGCAGACTTTCAGTATTTTTTTTCAGAATCCATCTAAAGCAGTAAAGCACCCAAACCTGTCAGCAAGTAGAGCAAGTCGGCCCTTGATATTCTGAATATCAATGTGGATGGTTCATATATGGAACAATCAGAGTCTAGCGGTTGGGGATTCATAATGAGACAGAGATGGTGAGTCAGTAGGTCCAGGCGCAGGGAGAATGGAATATTGTGCTGATGAGGTAATGGCTGTTATCCAAGCTCTATCCTATGCAGTGGCGGAGCCCGCTGAACATCAAAGGGGGTGCTAATCTTCCTTCTTCCTCCTCCAGCCCCCCCCCCCCCCCCCCCCCCCTTCATCTTCCTCTTCTTCTCCCTCCTTCTCCTCCCTTAATCTCCATGGGAGATCCAGCAGGTAGGGGGGGCTCGAGCCCCCCTTGCCCCCCCGCTGGATCCGCCCCTGATCCTATGCGCATGATGCAGGCATGTCCAAGATGGAATTGAAAATAGATGCAATGAATGTTAAAGTTGCACTAACATCGCAAAGCTATGATTTGGCGCTGATTGGAATACTCGTTAGGGATATCAAATACCTTATTTATGCTGAGTTTATGGACGTCAAGGTGGTTTATAAACCACACATGCAGTAGCAGATAGATTAGCTAAGTTTGGGAGTGAATTAGAGCCAAGTGCCATCATTATCTGCCCTGATGGTAATCCTGCTATTGTAAATTGTCTTGTGGCTTCTGATCTTCAGTCAGCTTCCAGTTAATGGAATCTCTATTCCAGTTCAAAAAAAAAATAGCTTGGTGAAGCTGGCCTGATCTTTGACCTAGATGTTTCAGCAATCAATTCAAGAATAGTTCCCTTCCAGGTAAGTTCCTGCACTCACTTCCATTCCTATCAATTACTCTGGTCGCTTTCTTGCTACCAGCTTCTTTGAAGCAAGACTAGATATAGAATCAAGCTAGTGAGCTAGAAAGAAATGTGGCCCCGATTAGTTATAGGATCATAGGCAAGCATAATTTATCATTCAAAGATCAATACTTCCTTCTGTGTCAAAAAACTTGTCGTTTTGAGGTTGTCCTAAGTCAAATTTTTGAACTTTGACTTTAAATATTTTTTTATGCATCAAGTTTAGAAATGTGAAAATAATATGAGTAGATTCATATTAAAATATAATTTTATAAAAGTACACTTTAGCTATATTTTATAAATATTTTACAGCAAAAAGTATTAGTCAAAGTTGAGTTTTGGAGACCGTGTCAATGTCCTAAACGACAAGTTTTTTGAAACAGGAAGGAGTATGCATGTGACAGGAGAGAAGCGTTGACCTGTCTCTATACTCCATAGTAAGCTCCACCATATTACGAAATGATTGAGCGGGATCAGGTTTCATTGAGGCAATTTTGTGAAGCTCGATATAGCTTGCCAAGATGTTTCAGCAACTAACGCAGAACAATAGGTGTTTGGGTCTGTGTTACCTTCCGGGTAAGTTCCTCCGCTCACTTCTATCAATTACTCTGGTCCCTTTCGACGAATAGTATTTTTCCTCCTTCCTGGTCCTCTTCTCTTATGGTCCACTAGCTCCCTTTATTATCAATTGCTCTGCTCGGTGGAGCGGTTCCCCGCCAGACCTATGAACGGCTCCACCTAAATTAGAGGTGGCATTTGATGGAGATCCATAGCAAAATATCAGTGGCATTGGCTAGGTCGAAGATGAACCCATGGGCGTGAAGGCACAGAAAGACAGGTACAAAAGCACGCTTATATATTTTGTTGATTTCTTATGGAGAATAATTTGATTTATAATATTCCTTCTCGCAGACGACTACTAAGCATCGATCCTTGGAATCAACAAGAAAGTGGACTGATTTCTACTAACAACTTCTTCCTACTTCACTTCACTGATTGGTTCTCCTCTTGCTGCTCACAGCACATAGAAGAATGCACAGCCTTGTCAGGGAGAAGAAGACAAACATGTGGTTGAGAATAACCCATACTCTTGACATGTCCGTCGTGGCGGATAACCTTATATCTACGCACTAGATGATTTTTGAGCTTCGTCAGGAAAATGAAATACACAAAATTGCCCTGACCTAGCATCGCTCCTACTTATGAGGCCAACCTGATGACCAACGTCTCCAATGCTATAGTGTGCCATGAGTAACCAAACAAAGGTGAGGAGCTCCCCTCCTCTCCCCAGCTGCTGTGCGTGCAACTCCACTTGACACTTGCCGGCAGCATAGATAAGCAACCTCATCCACATATCTCTGATCTCCATCAGCGTCTCGCACCATGGCCCAGGTTCTTCCTGTTCATGCAAGCATTCCTCGTAGCCAAACTCTAGCAAGTCCTCCACTAGCTGATACGCGGTGTCCAGAACATCTTGTTCTGTTCTGTCGTTATTGTCGTTAATCTTCTCGTAAAATTTTGCCAGTGTATCTTGGGCAGTGCCACTGAGCGGCAACATGTAAGGCTGCACAACCAAGAGGTAGACCATGTAATTCGATATCTGTCTGCATGTGTCCATAATGGCATCAGTGTTTGATTTTGTTTCTGTGTCCATGCCAATGACATCGTCTTTGGGGCATTTCCGCAAGTGTAGCTCTGTATACGTATGCAAGACGATGATGTTATCACCGAAAGAGTTAGCAGTAGAGTACAGTGTAGCTTGGATGATGGGGCGAAGATGTACCCAGTGCTGCTGATCAGCAATCCTAGTAAACTCCTCGCGAGCAACACGCCCAACCCATGTCACAACATCGGCCATGATGTCCTTGTTTACTTTGATGTGCTTGGCGTGGCGTAGCTTTCTGACAAAGAGCTTCTTCTCAACTGCACTAAATATCTTTCTGATCTTGATATGTACTTCTGATGATGTTCTTACATGATGATGGCCCACACACGACCCCAGGAAGTTATACTGCCCCATGGAGTTTGACCACAGTATCCTCTTCTCCGGCCAACCAATTCTACTAGATAAAAGAATCCAAATTCCACGGGCAATCCTTTCACACATTCTCACATTGAAGAATGCCCAAGACCATGGTGACATGGCCATCAGAATAAAAGCACAAACCTCAAGACCAAAGCCACCGATGAATAACAGATATGTGATTGCAACATCAGATCTATTGTACTGGTGTTTGTTTCTGGCAATTAGAAAGAGCAGAAAGGCAGATATCATAGAGATCTGGCTGATACACCGGAGTATGATCACCTTTCTTGTTCGAAGCACCATGGCCTTGGTGTACAAGTCATCGTACATCAAGGCAAGCTCAACCTCTAACAGTTTGAGCAATTTGTCCCGGGGCATACTGTCCGATTCGAACTTGAATATCTCGCGCACTTTCATTTGGGCAATGGTGCGTCCCGAGAAAAGATCTCGGACACCAAGCATTGAGTTCAGAACATACAGGACTGTGCCAAGGTAGCTGCCTTTATCGTCTTCGACATTCAGTTTCAGTAACTTCCAACTTGTATCCCTAAGGCCATTTCGGCTAGCGCACTTAAGAGCCCATGTCCTCTCCCCATACCTGACTATTCCAGAAAGAAACACCAGGATGGCTGGAGCTAAAATATTAATGTTGTGCCGACCTATCGACTTCCTAAAGGCGTATAAGGCCAGGCAGACTTGGATGGACAGGTTCAGTAGGTGCCTGTGCCACAAGTTGTTATCCTCCATGGAGAAAGCAGTCATGGTGTCCTGACCACCAAGATGGATGAGCAGGAATGGTGCCCAGAAGAACGCAAGTTTGTTGCTAGAAGTATTTAATTCATTTAAATCCTTATATCCATGGCATTCAACCGATGTTGTGGCACCCTGGTCAATCCGGGATATGAGGCCAAGGGCATATACTGCAACCATGTCTGCCCCCACAAAGGCTAACCAGATGGAAAGTCTGAGAAGGGTGTTTGAGTTGTATCGCCTGATGATGCCACAGAAGAACAGGAAGGTTTGCAACATGAAGCTGAGCAGTACTACTACCTGGATTTCCCATCTGCTCCACAGCTGTACCAAATCCTCCATTGACACGTCCATGCGTTGTTTAGCTCGCACAGTTTTGTCTCTCCGATTCACTGCTAGCTTGTAGCACAAATTTGTGTGTATCATTCTCTGAAGTAAACATCAAATTTAGAGCTAAACGAAAATATATTATGAAAATTGAAATAAATGGAGCATCCACATTCTCGCTCGAGGTCTAACTAATTACCATGGGAATAGACCGTTTGGGTTTAAGCTATTCGGTTCAAAGATTTCCTGCTCATTGGATGGGGTCAAGGAAGAACACAAATACTGCATGTGTGCAGGTTACCAGCTTATTAGCCAATAAATACATAACCCTTGTTAACGGTCCCTGTTTTGCGATAGAAACATTGTTGTTATTTGCGACCATATCTACTTTGTATTCATGTTCTGTTTAATATATAGCATTGTGGTAGTTTGCTTAAATAAGGACCTGACGGTAAAGCAACAATCAGAGGAACAACTTTTGAGAGAGAGAGAGAGAGAGAAGAGGGAGAGGAGAGAAAGAGAGAGAGTAGATCTATGTGCGGCAGCATAAATCATGCAAGAGAGAAGCTTCAGAGGAGGATGGATATTACCTGAGAAACATGAACAGGTTCAAAGAGGGGGCGATGCATCCACCATCGAACGTCCGTCAGATGCGCTCCGGTGCCGTACTAGCTAGGGGCGTATGAGATGGTAACAAGGGTGACGGGAGGAGGAATGAAACTGGATGAGGATGAATCCGGGAGTGAGAAATCCGGACATGGACAGAAAAAGAAAAAGAAAGCTGTAGCCCAATGCCTTTTCCCATGTGCACTGCACACAGATCGCTTTGCGTCTAGTGGTGCACGATCCGTGGTTGGCATTTGTTTCCTGTCATTGATGCTTGGCTATGGGTGATGCCGCATTGACCACGTTATGTAATGTACTCTCCTCGTCCTATAATGTAAATATATTTATAGAATTTTAAAGCAAAAATATTCAAGTGAGAAAGAGTTAGATATAATCTCTCATTTTATTGTAAGTTACCAACACTTTTTTTTGCGAGGGGGTTACCAACACTCCTTCGTCCACCCACCAACCAATCAGATTTTATCAGTTCTTTTGAAACACTTACATTATGAAAAAAAATAAACGCTTCAAATGAGACAGAAGGAGCAATTCAATAGTAGTCGCTCAAGTTATAAAAAGTAACATTTTAGATCGACTGAGGAGATGTTTATGTAACTTCTAGGTCCGTTTGCATGAGAGAGAGTGGTACTCCCTTCAGTTCTTTTTTAAAATGAAGTTTTAGGTCTTTGCTCAAAGAGTGCTAAGATTGGATTACTTCAATGTAAAGCACATTGTCATGCCTCGTGTTAGTCCGTTCCATAATTTTTTAAGATGATCTTTTGGTTCTGTACCACATTTGCGGCTTACTAGATTAGTACCCTATTTGTCATAGACTCGTAACGTTACCAAATGTTGCTACAAGATACTAGAATTGTCACTCCAATTCTTAGTGAATCCAACAAACTTATCCGGTGATGCTGTTGGCAAAGCAGTTTATTCTGGTTTGTCCACACCTTGTAATGAAAATAATTGCAGAAAATAATTAAATATTAAGTAGATTACTACTTATAAGATCACGTTCAATTTTTAAATGTTTTTTAAAAATGTTAAGTGTGGTCTATTTTTGAAAATCTCGTCGCAATGTTTGTAATTGGCTAGCAATTCAAATGTTCGGTTTATAAGCGGATTTCTTTAAACAAACATAATTGTGTTGCTGTCTCGTGGGCCCATCATAATCCACTAAAAGCTACAAATAGTGTCTTCTGCTCATACGTTCAAATCCAAAATGGATTCTACATCCTTGTGGCCATAATTCGTTTTGACATAGTACATCTTTTTCAGTTTTTTCTTTTTTTTTACAGAAGCAGAAGTAAAAGCCGCAGTAAAATCGGCTTGTCCCAAACACCCCCTGAATCGGCTTATCCCAGTTAGTTCTAGCTACCTGAGCATGCATAAATTTTCATCCAAGGATCAAGAGATAGATGTGAGAGGAGAGAAGCGTTGATTTGTCTCTGAGCTCAATCATATTTAAAAATTACTTACTGAAAACTATAGGACCAACTTGTAGTGAGGCAACAAATAATTTGGTCAAGCTTTCTTGATTATAAAATGTTATATCCACTAATGCAAAAATAATAGGTGTTGGTGTCTGTGTTCCCTTCTAGGCAAGTTCGTCCGCTGACTTCCATTCTTTTCAATTACTCTAGTCACTTTCTTGGTAACAGCTTCTTTGAAAAAACAAAATACAGAATCAAGTTAGTGAGCTAGAAAGATCTGGGGGTTTGCCCGGATTAGTTCTAGCTTCATAGGCAGGCATTATTTATCATCGAAAAATCAATATGCATGTGAGAGAGAGGAGCGTTGACCTGTCTCTATGCTCCAGAGTGAGCTCCATCATATTTCAAAATTATTGAGCAGGATCACAGTGAGGCGACAATGAAGTTTGTGAACCTCGACTGTAGCTTGACTACGATGTTTCAGCAACCACGCAAAAAATCAATGGGTATTTGAGCCTGTGTTCCCTTCTGGGTAAGTTCGTCCACTAACTTCCTTCCTACTATCTATTACTCTGGTCCCTTTCGTGTACATAGTATTTTCCCTCCTTCCTTGTCCTGTTCTCTTATGGTCCAATCACTCTGTTTCGTATCAACTGGACTGCTCGGTGGAGAGAGGTTCCCAACCAGATCTATGAACTGCTTCACTGACATTAGAATTGGCACTTGATTGAGATCGAAAGCCAAATATAGTTCAGTAACATTAACTAACTCGAAGATGAAGCCATGAGCGCGAAGGCAAAGGAAGATTGGTACAAAAGCGTGCTTACGTATTTTGTTGGTTTCTTATGGAGAATAATTTGATTTTTTTTTTAACATTCCTTCTCGCAGATCTGAAGCATTGAGCATCGATCCTTGGAATCAACAAGCAAGTGGACTGATGACTGCTAACAGCTTCTTACTTCATTGATTTGATTCTGGTTGCAATCTAATCCTCCCTTGCTCTGGTCACAGCACAGAAGAACGCAACAGCCTAGCCGAGGAGATGAAGGGAGCCATGGTGAGCGTTGCCACAGGGGCGATGAACTCCGTACTCGACAAGCTCACTACACTGTTGGGTAAGGAATTCAGCTGGTTGCACAATGGTGTGAAGCGCGACATTGCCTTCTTAAAGCATGAGCTGAGCTGCATGAACGCTCTTTTGGAGAAAGTGGCCGACATGGATGTGATCGATCCACAGATGAAGGATTGGAGGAACCAAGTGAGGGAAATGGCCTATGACATAGAGGATTGCATTGACAGCTACATGCTCCAGCAGAGAAACAGTGGAATCATGTCATTCTTCCGTGACTACATCCAGAGAGTCATGGAACTTGTCGGTCACCATGGGGTTGCTCAACAGATAAAAGAGCTGAAGGATCGCATCGTTGAGGCAAGTCACAGAAGAAAGAGGTATAAGCTTGATACTGAAGTTGACCCTCGAACAACGTCGATCGATCCTCGATTACCTGCACTTTATGTTGAGTCATCTGATCTCGTTGGTATTGATATACCAAGGGAAAATCTCATTAAATTGCTTGACGATGGAGAACCTGCACTGAAGGTGATTTCAATTGTGGGGTTTGGGGGATTAGGCAAAACTACCCTTGCAAAGGAAGCGTACAAAAAAATCTTTGTCAAATTCGATTGTCATGCTTTGGTATCAGTGTCTCAGAAACCTGATGTAAGGAAGATTCTTTGGAGCATACTTTCTCAAGTCAGGAACCCAAATTATGCCAACACCAATCCATGCGATGAGGAGTGGCTCATCAATGCACTGAGGGGTTTCTTCAAGCACAAGAGGTACTCTCTCTGTTTCATATGACAGCTCATTTCTACCTATAAGGACATGAGGAAAATTCTCAAAATCATCTTACTGAGTACACCTGAATTATATTTTTTTCTTCTCATCCCAATTCTCATACAATCGGCTCTCGTGATACAAATTTAAAAGTAATATTAAACAATATTAAGAAATGCATAGTAAAAAAGTTTTTTCTTACAACAAACGACCTAAATGAATGCACATCATCCATTCTCCACCCAATGACCCAGATCTTCATTATGATACATAGGTGTATCTGCTTGATGTTATAATATTACTCCAGTTTCCTGTTTGTGGGATTTCGACAAAAATAAAGTTCACTCACTTCCCGTGAACTTAGAATAAGAACATGGACATGTTCCAAAACTTTCGTATTTAACAGGCTGTATTTACCATATTATTTCTCATGTTTCTAGGTACTTCATCATAATTGATGATATATGGGATACCCAAGTATGGAAGATAATTAAATGTGCATTGCTTGAGAATAACTGTGGTAGTAGGATACTAGTGACGACAAGAATTGCTTCTATTGCCAAGTTGTGCAGCTCCCATCACCATGGCACAGTTTATGAATTAAGGCCACTAAGGGAAACAGACTCCAGTAACTTATTTTATAAAAGAACTTTTGGCTCGGAGGATTTGTGCCCAATTAACGTTAGAGATGTTGCAAATGAAATCATCAAAAGGTGTGGTGGTCTTCCTTTAGCAATAATAACTATGGCTAGTTTGATGACTACTAAATCAAACAGAAGAGAAGAATGGGTCAGTGTTCGTAATTCGATGGGACTGGGACTTAAAAATTATAATGTGGAGGGAATGGAAAGGATTTTATCCGAGTTATAGTGATCTCCCCTACCATTTGAAAACGTGCTTATTATATCTAAGCATGTATCCAGAAGACTACGAGATTAATATGTATCAGCTTGTAAGGAGATGGACGGCAGAAGGGTTCATAAAGATCAACAGCAGGAGAAATATTTCAGAAGA